>APFE030526506.1:0-49539 GCA_000404065.3 Pinus taeda
GATGAGGATAGGGAGATGGAGTGGGGGAGAAAGAAAGATATATATGTGGGGGAGAGATATATATATATATGTGGGGGAGAGAGAGATATATATGTGGGGGAGAGAGTAGGATAGGGAGAGGGAGTGGGGTAGAGGGGTAGGGAGTGTGAAAGAGAGAGAGATAGGTGGGGGGAGATATGGGGAGAGGGAGAGGGGAATATTGAGCGAGAGTGGGGGAGAGGGGAATAGTGCAATGGGGAGAGGGAGAGAGTGAGGGAGGAAGAGAGGGAGAGGAAAGAGATTGGGATAGGAGAATGGGGATGGGGAAGATATTGTGAGAGGGGGAGAGGGAGAGAGAGAGGGAGAGGAGAAGAAGGAGGGAGAGGAGGAGGTGGAGAGAGGGAGGGGGGGAAGACAGGGAGAGAGAGACTGTCATAGAGGGAGAGAGAGACAAAGGGAGTGAGAGGGAAAGGGAGAGAGGGAGAGGAAGAAAGAATAGAGGAAGATGTAGAGGGGGTGAGAGAGGGCGGGAGTGAGATAGAGAAGGGGGTAGTGGGGCGTGAGGAGGGAATGGGAAGTGTACAGTTAGGGACTAGGGGGATATGGGGAAGAGAGAGAGATAGGTGGGTGGAGAGAGGGGGAGAAGGAGAGGGAGAGCCCAAGAGAGGGGCAAGGGGAGAGGAAGAGAGAGACAAAGATAGGGAGAGAAAGAGAGAGAGATCGGGAGAGAGGAAGAGTGAGGGAAAGAGTGCGGGAGACGAGTAGAGAGGGACAAAGAGTGAGGTGGAGAGAGGGAGAGGGAGAATGAGGGAGAGTGAGAAGTAGGGAGAGTGAGAGAGAGAGAGAGGAGGAAAGTGAGGGAGATGAAGAGTGAGCATGAGAACGGGAGGGGAGAGGGAGAGGAGGAGAGGGAGAGAGGGTGATGGGGGAGAGAGAGAGAAGGAGGGGGGGGAGAGACATAGTGATAGGGAGAGAGTGAGAGACAGGGAGGGAGTGAGGGAGACGAAGAAAGAAGAGAGAGGGAGGGAGGGGGGGCAAGAGAGGGGGGAAGTGGGACGAGAGAGGGAGTTGGGGGGAAGGAGATGGGGAGGGTGAGAGAGTGAGAGAGAGATTGAAGGGTTAGAGAGAGAGATGGGGGGAGAGAGAGAGATCAGGGTAGAGAGAGAGGGAGAGGGAGAGGGAGAGGGTGAGGGTGTTGGCGAGGGGCAGAGAGTGAGAAACGGGGAGGGCAGAGTGGGAGAAAGAGAGGGAGAGGGAGGAGGCAGGGAGAGGAGGAGAGATAAAGTGATAAAGAGTGCGAGAGAGAGAGGGAGAGTGGGGCGAGATGGGCGGAGAGATATGGTGAGCAGGAGTATCCGAGAGTGGGGAAGGGATATGGTGAGAGAGGGGGAGAGGGAGGGGGAGAGGGAGAGGGAGAGGAAGGGAGATGAAGGGAAAGAGAGGGAGGGGGGAGCGAAGAGAGGGAGGGGGGACGGAGGGAAGAGAGGGAGGGGGGATGGAGGGAGGAGAGGGAGAGAGAGGGAAAGAGGAAGAGTGAGAGAGAGGGAGTGAGTGAGAGTGGGAGAGAGATAGAGAGAGAGGGAGAGGGGTTAGAAGAGGAGGAAGAGTGTGAGAGAGAGGGAGTGAGGGGGGGAGGGAGAGAAAGAGGTGGAGGGAGGATCAAGAAAGAGAACTAGAGAAAGATAGGGGAAAGGTGGGATATATGAGGTGAAAGAGAGAGAGGAAGAGAGAGGCGAAGAGGGAGAAGGGGAGTGAGAGCGAGAGGGGTAGAGAGACGGAGAGGGGGAGGCAGAGAGGGAGAGGTAGAGAGAGGGATGAGGAGAGGTAGAGAGAGGGATGAGGAGAGGTAGAGATAGAGAGAGAGAGAGAGGGATAGAGAGGGGAGAGGTAGAGGGGGAGAGAGGGGGAGGAGTAGAGATATAGAAAAATGGGGGAGATAGTTGGAGAGTAGGAGTGGGAGTGAGAGCAGGAGGGTATGATAGCGAGAGAGAGTAAGGGGGGGAGGGAGAGGCAAAGAGAGAGAGAGAGGAGAAGAGAATATGAGAGAGAGAAGGAGGATGAGGAGGAGAGGGATGGATAGAGGAGGATAGGGAGAGCTAGAGGGTGAGGGAGAGGGGGATGAAAAGTGGTAAAGACAAAGATATGTGGGCTGAGAGAGGGGGAAAGGGAGAGGGGGATTGGGAGGAGGAGGGGGAGAGAATAAGAAAGATGAAGGGAGAGAGAGGGGGGGATGGGTAGAGATACCGAGAGAGAGCACTGGAGAGGGGGGGGCGAAGGTAAGAGAATTGGAGAGGGGAAGGGAGGGAGATGAGGATAGGGCGAGAGAGAGGGAGAGGGAGAAGAAGAGGGAGATAGTTTGAGAGAGAGGGCGGTAGGTGGGGGAGAGTCAGGGAGGGAGAGAGAATGAGAGGGAGAGAGGGAGAGGGAGAGAGGGAGCAAGAGAGATGGGGAGGGAGGGAGAGTGATATGGAGGGAAGGAGAGGGAGAAAGAGAGGGAGTGAAGGAAGGAGGAATCGTGGCTGAGGGGCATGGAGAGGAGAAGAGATAGGGAGAGAAGGAGGGTGAGGGGAAGAGAGAGAGACAGAGATGGAGATAGGTAATGAGAGAGAAATAATGAGAGAGAGATAGACAAAGAGAGAGAGGGAGAGAAATAGAGAGAGAGAGAGAGGCATGGGGAGTGAGATGGAGAGGGGGAGAGAGCACAAGAGGAGGATCGGGCTATGTCAAGAAAGGGGGCCTAGGAGGGGGGGAGGGAGAGGGAAATGGAGAGAATGGGAGAGAGGATGAAGGGAGGATAGGGAGAGAGAGGGAGAGAGCGAGAGAGAGAGGGAGAGAGCAAGAGAGGGAGAGGGAGAGAAAAGAGGTGGAGAAAGATTGGGAGGGAGAGGGAGGGAGGGGGAAGAAACTGGGATACTAGGATAGGGAGAGGGGGAGTAGGGGGAGAGAGAGAGAGAGAGAGAGAGAGAGAGAGAGGATATAACATCATAATATCATGGAAAATAATCGACATGGCATTATAAGAATACAACATCATTATCCTTACATCTAAAACTTATAGTAATAAATACAAAATAAAATAAAATATCAAGTTTTACATCCAATGCAACACTTTTCCTAAACCATAATACGACCATGGAATGTTGAAATACATCGCTTAAGTGCTAATTCTGATATGCATTTTCTTGTTTATTTCCAATTTCATGACCAACAAGAGGCTATTCTATACTCAAAAGAAGATCGCTCATCTATTATCTTTCTTTTCAAGTATATGAAACATAAATTAAGCCATAGTAACATATCAATTCGCTAATAAGAAATTATCCTTCAATCAACCATAGTTTCCAAAATTATGAAAAGTTACTCATTGTTATGACTACGAGAGCATACTATCGATAAATAAATTCAAAAAAATATTATGCCAAAACAATCACGAACCATAGTAAAATCTAAGTTGAATATATCTTAGAAAATGACATTCCCAACTAATTTTCAAATTATAAAATTCATTTTTTATCTCTCTCACATACTCAATTAAATCATACTCTTTAAATTTAATAGATAACTATCATAATTTTAAAATATATACCTATATATCAAATTTAACTTCCAATATACTTATTAATTTAATATTAATACCATAATCTTAATTTCATGAACAATAATCATTACAAAATTATGTATTATAATTAGATTACATCCATTATTTTTTACTATTTATCATTCATAACACTAATATTTTAAAATTTCCATCAACACATTCCAAAACTTACTACTAAAATAAGTACTTCATGAATAGTATTAAACTTACTCATACTTATATCAAAATATTTGTTCACTTAAAATAAAATAAATATAAATTTATTTTACTTTTTACATAAAAAATTGTCATAATTTTTTTTTTGAGAACTTAAAATGCCTCTAAAATTATATGTAATTTAACCAATAATCTACACCTTTTTTAAACACTAGATATTCTCATTTATTTAATGACATATATATATAATCCAAAATATTATTAATATTGATTACTTTACCAATAATAAACACATGACACTTATAAATACTAATGACATAGAGTGATACATCATATAATGGGAGACTTGATTGCCTATGAAGCTTGAATGAACTAGAGATCTAGATTTATCATGTGTGGCTAAACTTTTATTAGATTAATGCCTCCCACCATGTGCCACAACTTGAGATAAAATCCACACTCCAAAGAAGAAAGAAAATGGAGGAAAAAACCAAGGTTTATCCATTTCAAGACAAGGAAAATCCTCCTTTTTCATTTCTTATAAGTTTATTAATCCAATAATGCCACATCATTTACATCATGGTTCATGGCCCATTTCCATTGAAATAAAAGGAGAACTGCAATATGTATTTTTTCCTAAGGTTACCCAAGTTTATAGGAAAACATATTTTCAATTGCTCTATCAATTTGTATATTTTGAATTATATGTCCCAAAAGTTAATTCTCAGTGGTTCTCTATATTCGTTTTTCAGAAGAAAAAATATCTTATATCTTGCTATTCATATTAAGTTATAGATACATTATAGTTTTCATTTTACATGGATACATCACAATTCCATTTTACCATGATCACGATATGAGCTTCATCTGAAACGCTAGTACCATACTAATCTTGTTATGAGGAGAACAATTGCAAAATACATTAACAATATATTACAAAAACTAACAAAATTTAATGTCAGGTCCATGGAGCCTTTCAAGAATGATGGGTCCTTTTTAGTTGTTTAAAGATATCAAAATTTCCTTCTATCTTGTCGTTAATTAATATTATATTTTAATAACATTTTGACTTTTCTTCAATTTCCTTTTCCATTTTGTTTTAGCAGGAGCTATCTATTGAGTAGTATTTAAATTTGAAGGGATGGTCTTAATTTCAAATGGAATAATATACATTCATCTAAACCAATAAATATTAAAGGTTATTAAAAAAATTATACTTCTATTGACAAATGTATATTAGATAAGCCCCCCAAAGAATGTCAAAATGAAATAGTGTCCTAAATTTTTAAAATTTTAACAATTTAAAGGCTATCTACATTAAAATCACAATGAAATCTCAATAAAACATAGTAAATAAGAAAACATATTTCTCAAATTCCATTTAAAAATCTAATCATATGTTTCTTTTATTCATTCGATGATATTCAAAATCATTTGGACTTACATCATTGAAAATATAAATCTATTTGTCCAATGGAAAAGGCTTTCTATTTTTCATTTATTTCCATACATCATAAATAACATTCCAATCTACCTCTTTTAGAGCATGTAGACCACTAAGAGACAAAAACATTAATGTCTCTAGTGCTTAATGAAAGTCTTGAGCTACCATCATTGGTATTCAGCCATTGTTTTAGGCTTTAGGCTTACATTAATTTTTGGCCGGTCATAAACATATGGAAGAACTAAATGTTTGTTAATTAAGAGCATCCAATTAAAACTTTGATTTAAATTTCTTCACCATACTTCTTACGAGAAAAAATTAATTTGGTTGACCTAGGGATTGGATTTTATCTTTCAAACACAAAACACAACATATGTTCTATAGGTTTCTTTGGTTTTTTTTGTTTTTTCTAAATATAATAGGAAAGTTATTCCATGTCATTTAATTTGTTTTAATTTTAATATTTAAAATTAAAATTATTTGATCTAGGATTTCACATTGATTATTGTTGTCAAAATCAATATATCTTATTTATAGTGATGTAATATTAAAATTCTTGAAATGGGGTATGAATTTTATTTGTGATGGACGAAAATAATGTAGACTATATATTTTATTTACGTGATTTTAGTTAAATCATTAATATCAAATCGTCTTCTTCTTTGCCCATTTTCATAATTCATCTTATAATGTTTCCTTTTACGAGATAACAATGGTCAAATTAATTTATCATGGAAATTAATCTTATTAAAATAAAAATAATAAAAAAAAAAGTTGACATGAAGATCCTATAGGTTCTAAGTGTTTAAATCGAGCTTTGGTACCGTATGCAATCATCAGAAATCAAAACATACAAACTATTTGGATCAATCCATGTTATTAATAATTAAAATATAAATATTGAACTGATTAGCATATAAGTTACAAAAACATGAGAAGTAAAGACTTATTTGTAAAGTGAAGATATCTCTTACTGCATATTTTGAAGTTGTTTTTCTACTTGGATCTTGTTGGCCGCAACAATGTTTTGGAGATGACTCTCCATCCAATTGTAGGCTCAACCGCATAGAATCTTTATACAGTTGGCCACGTGAGAGCCCTCAATCAACTTTTATAGCTACTATATATTTTTTAATGTTATAAACCATTAACTATAGACAGAAAACCCTAAACCCTAAACCCGAAAAAATATACCCTAAACCATGAACCCTAAGCAATTTATAACATTTTGAACCGTGAACCCTAAGCCCTAAACCCTAAATGCCCAATCCTGAACCCTAAACCATAAACCCTAAGAATTTTATAAGATTTTAAAAAGTGTTTTGTAAATTTTATTTAAGTGTTTATTAAAAGAATTTAATAAAGCGATTAAGCCCTAAAACATAAACCCCAAACCCTAAACCCTAAACCTTAAGCATTTGATAACATTTTTTAAGAAGAGTATTCTAACTTTTATTTAAGTGTTTCTTAAAAGAATTTACCAAAGTGTTATAAACCCTAAACCCTGAGCATATTATAACATTTTAAAAATAGTTTTTTAAAATTGATTTATGTGTTTATAAAAAGAATTTAGTAATGTGTTATAAAATTAGAAACCTAAACCCTACACCCTAAACACTCAACTCCAAACCAAAAACCCTAAACCTAAATACTAAGTATTTTATAACATTTTAAAAAGCATTTTGTAACCTTTATTTGAAAGTTTATTAAAATAATTTACTAAACCATAAACCCTAAACACTAAACCCCAAACACTAAACCCTAAACACTAAACCCTAAACCCCAAACCCTAAAGCCTTATAAAACCTAAACCCTAAATACTAAACCACAAAACCTAAACCTTAAATCGTAAACCATAAACCTTAGCCCCTAAACACTAAACTCAAAACCCTAAACCCTAAACTCTAAACCCTAAGAATTTTATAACATTTTAAAAAGCATTTTGTAATTCTTATTTAAGTTTTTAACAAAAGAATTTAATAAAGTGTTACTAAGCCTAAACCATAAAATCTAAACCACAAACCCTAAACAGTAAACTCTAAACCTCAAACCCTAAACCTTAAACTCTAAACTCTAAACCCTAAACTCTAAACCTTAGAATTTATAACATTTTAAAGGTCATTTTCTAAATTTTATTTAAGTGCTTATTAAAATAATTTACTAAAGTGTCCAAAACCCGAAACCCTAAATCATAAACCCTAATACCTAAACCTTAAGCATTTTATAACGTTTTAAAAACATTTTTGTAATTCTATTTAAGTGTTTATTAAGAGCATTTACTAAAGTGTTATAATCCCGAAACTCTGAACTCTAAACCCTAAAATCTAAACCCTAATAATTTTATAGCATTTAAAATTATTTTTGTAACTTTTAACTAAGTGTTTATTAAAAAAAATTACTAAATCATTTTAAACGCTAAATCATAAGCGCTAAACCCCAAACCCTAAACCATAAACCATAAAACCTAAGTATTTTATAACATTTTTAAAAGCATTTTGTAATTTTTATTTTATTATTTATCAAAAGCATTTACTAAAGTGTTATAAACCCTAAATACTAAGCATTTCACAACATCTTAAAAATCATTTTGTAACTTTTATTTAAGTGTTTATTAAGAGAATTTACTAAAGAAAAAAAACCCTAAACCGTAAACTCCAAACTGTAAATCCTAAACACTAAACCCTAAAATCGAAGCTTTTTATAACATTTTAAAAGTATTTTGTAACTTTTATTTAAGTGTTTATTAAAAAAATCTACCTAAGTGTTATAAACCCTAAAATCTAAACCCCAAACCCCAAACCCCAACCCTAAGCATTTTATAACCTTTTAAAAAGTGTTTCGTAACTTTTATGTTAGTGTTTATTAAAATAATTTACTAAAGTGTTATAAACCCTAAACCATAAATCCTAAACTTTAAACCCTAAAACCTAAACCCTAAACCCAAAACCCTTAACTGCTAAACCCTAATCTGGAAGCATTTTATGACATTTTAAAAAGGGTGTTGTAACTTTTTTTTTAAATGTTTACTAAAATAAATTACTAAAGTTTTATAAAAACCAAAACCCTATACCAAAAACCCTAAATCATAAACCCTAATAATTTTAAAAACATTTTAAAAAGTGTTTTGTAGCTTTTATTGAAGTGTTTATTAAAAGCATTTACTAAAATGTTATATAACGTAAACACTAAACCATAAACCCTAAATTCCAAACCCTAAACCACAAACTATAAACCCTAATAATTTTATAAAATTTTATGAAGTGTTTTGTAACTTTTACTTAAGTGTTTATTAAAAGAAATTACTAAAATGTTATAAACCCAAAACCCTAAACATGAAACCCTCAAAAATAAGGATTTTATAACATTTAAAAAAGTGTTTTGTAAATTTTATTTATGTGTTTATTAAAACCATTTACGAAAGTTTTATAAACCCTAAACCATAAACCCCAAACCCTAAACACTAAAGCATAAACCCTAAACCCTAACCATTTTACAACAATTTAAAAACTATTTTGTAACTTTTATTTAAGAATTTATTAAAATAATTCCTTAAAGCATTAGAAACCATCGACCTTAAACCCTAAACTCCACACCCCAAAATCCTAAATCGTAAATCCTAAACCCTAAGAATTTTATAACATTTTAAACCCAGAAGCATTTTGTAACTTTTTGTTAAGTGTTTATCAAAATAATTTACTAATGCGTTATAAACCCTAAACCATAAAATTTTTATTACATTTTAACAAGTGCTTTGTAACTTTTTAAAACCTTAAACATTATAGCCTAAGACTTTTATAACATTTTAAACCCTAAATGTAAGCATTTTATAACATTTTAATAAGCCTTTTGTAACTCTTTTTAAGTGTTTATTAAAACCATTTACAAAAGGGTTGTAAAATCTAATCCCTAAGAATTTTATAACATTTTAACAAGGGTTTGGTAACTTTTTTAAAGTGTTTATTAAAAGTATTTACTAAATCGTCCCCAAACCTAAGAATATATAACATTTTATCAAGTGTTTTATAACCTTTTTTTAATTGTTTATTAAAAGCATTTAATAATTTTTTATAAGCTCTAAACCCTAAATCCAAACCGATAAGTTCCAATCCCTAAACCATAAGAATTTACTAAAATGTTATGAACCCTAAACTATAAACATTGAACACTAATCATTTTATAGCCTTTTGAAAAGTGTTTTTTAACTTTTATTTAAGTGTTTATTAAACAAATTTAGTAAAGTGTTATAAAACCTAAACCTTAAATGGGATTGGTGTTGTTTTAATGCAAGATGAAAGACCCATTGCTTTTGAAAGTCGTCCAATCAAGGGAAAGTTTTTACACAAAGCTATTTATGAGAAGGAAATGTTGGCAATACTCCATGCACTTAAGAAATGGCGACCCTACCTAATGGGAAGACACTTCAAGGTAAAAATGGATCATGATAGCCTTAAATACTTTTTAGAACAAAGATTATCCTCTGAAGAGCAACAAAAGTGGGTCACAAAGATGTTGGGTTATGACTTTGAAATCATCTACAAAAAAAGGAAGCAAAATGTGGTGGCAGATGCACTCTCAAGAAAGGATGAGGATGTGGAAGCATTTTTGTGCATCATTTCTATTATCCGACTAGATTGGATAAACGAAGCAAGGGAGGAATGGAAGAATGATGAAGAAGTGTGGGCACTTATTCGAAAGTTACAACAAGATTCGAGTATGTCTGATACATTTAGCTGGAAAAATGATTCGTTATGGTACAAAGATTGCTTATACCTCTGTAATAATTCCCTGCTAAAACAAAACATTCTTATGGAATTGCACACGTCTCCCTTAGGAGGACACTCAAGATTTTAAAAAACCTACCACAAGGTTAAGAAGGATTTTTTTTGGGATGGCCTTAAATCATATATTCAAAAGTTTGTGGCGGAATGTTTGGTTTGCCAACAAAATAAAGTTGATACAATTAAGACATCGGGTCTATTACAACCTTTATCGATTCCAAGCCAACATTGGGAGGAGGTTTCAATGGATTTTATCACAGGTTTACCCAAGTCTGAGGGAAAGAGCGTTATCATGGTGGTAGTTGATAGAATTACCAAGTATGCACACTTTTGTGCATTATCACATCGATTTAAAGGCAATACAGTTTCTATTGCATTGATAGAAACAATTAAAAAGCTACATGGAAACCCAAAGATTATTGTAAGTGACAAAGATCCTATTTTCACTGGAAATTTTTGGACAGAATTATTTTCTTGTCTTGGTACTTAGTTAGCTCATAGCTCATCTTATCATCCTTAATCTGATAGGAAAAATGAGATAGTAAATAAATGTTTGGAAGGATATCTTCATTTCTTTGTATCTGATAAACAGACACAATGGGTCAAATGGTTGCCTCTTGTTGAATGGTGATATGAAACTTCCTTCCATACAACAACAAAAATGACCCCATTTATGGAACTTTATGGATATCAGCCACCATCCATCACATCATATATAAGAGAAAGTTCTAAGGTTCAAGTAGTGGAATATCACATTGAATATCAACAACAAGTCCTCCAACTCTTAAAGGATAACCTCATCTTGGGACAAAATAGAATGAAGCAATAGGCAGATCAACATGGCAGCGAAAGAAGTTTTGATGTAGGCAATTTGGTATTCCTACGGCTAAAACCATATAAGCAAATGTACCTCAAGCAAGCTAAGAAGGATAATAAATTATCACCAAAGTATTATGGTCTGTACAAGGTGTTACAAAAGATTTGTACTATGGCATACAAATTGGAGCTTCCTGCAGCTTCTTGATTGCACCCAGTTTTCCATGTTTCATGTTTAAAGAAGGTTATAGGCGACAAGCTCGCAGTTCAAACAATAATGCTAGAACTTGACGAGGAAGGAAAAATTATATTGGAAACAGAAGCACTGACATAAACAAGAACTCGATAGCTATGAAATCGATCAATTTCAGAGTATATTATCAAGTGGATGAACTTATCCATTGAGGATTCCACATGGGAGGATGAGAATTTTGTACAGAAGCATATAGAACTACTCAAGTGTTGAGGAAAACACTTTTTTGAAGGAGAGGGGCATGTTGGGTCCGTATAATACTAGTGATTACACCATTACTATTGTAGTTGTATCCCTTATTAATATTGTTGTGCCCCTATTGCTCCCATATTGTTATTACTGTGCCCAGAATCCCTCTATTGTTATTTTTGTGGTTTTATATTATTATTGTTAGGTTGGATGGGTTATATTGTTACTCCTTAGACTCCTATATATAGAAAGGAGGTTTTGCAATTTGAATCATCCAAGAATTTTTCATTTATATAATGTAAAGGAGGTTTCCCCCTTAAAGAGGCTGAATTCTAAGGCGTTGATATATCATTTCTATCTTTTTCTTGAGCTGGTTCCATAACAAAATGATTGAAGAAAGCATTGTTGTTCAAAAAATATTAAGGTCTCTCCCAGAAAAAACTAAATACAAGGTAAGTTCTATAGAAGAAATGAAGTACCTATATACTCTCAAGATGGATGAACTTCATGCAATCCTCAATGCCTATGAGATGAGAAAAGGAATCCCAAGTTCCAAAGATGCAACATTCAAGGCTTCAAAATCAAAAAAGGGGAAGGATGGAATACCAGCAATGATGTCTCTGATGCTGAATTCGAATTGGTGCAATTTGTACGAAGACTAAAGAAAGGATCCAAGCTAAAAGTAAGAACCCTCTTATTTGTTTCAGTTATGGAAGAATAGTTCATTATGCTGCAAAATGTCCTCATACACATGACAATGATGATGAGGAAGATTCAAAAAGGAGGATATACAAAAAGAAAGTATTTGCCAAGAATAATTTCCTCTCTAAACAAGATGAATCTGATGAGGATGAATATGTGGTCGTCAAAAAGAAATAATCCAAAGGAATTAATGATAAATCAGATGAAGAAAATTCCTATGCTGGAAGCAAGGAAGTACTATTTATGGCATTCACTGAAGATGATGATCCAAGACAGGAAAACAAAGAAGATACAAACCAATTACTAATAAGTGCCATTGAAGAAAATGAAAAGTTATGAAAGAAGGTCATCTCACTTAAAATAGATAAAGAGGAAGCTAAAATAAGGGAGGATGTCATATATGAAAGACATGAAGCTAAAATAGTATCTCTCATGAAAGAATTGGAACACACCAAAAGAAGTTACCAAAGTTTTCAAACACTTGATCACATTCTCAACACTCATAAATCTCAAAGTGACAAGTCGGGGATTGGTTTTAAAGAAGAATGATCAAGCACTAAGGATAATGCAATAATTTATGCCGATGTACTTTGAAGCAATCCAAAAGAATAAAAATCATCTCATCAAAGGTCCATCTCAAATCCAAAGAATGAAGAAAGAGAAACTCCAGGAAAGAAGTTTTATTAAAATCATGGCTATTATAACATGGACCAAACTATCTTCCTTGGGCATTGTTATTATTGTAAAAATTATAGTCATAAAGCTAAACATTGCATGGCTCATAAGAATGAAGCACCATGATTGAAGGATCAGAAAACAAACCATGTAGTCTCAAAGGGCAAGGACAAATCAAGGCCTTCAACTCTTTTGATCCTTTGGCCAAATTTGATCCAATTTTCTCATTATGTAATTATAATAGACATAGCAAACAAAATTGCCCCCTCAAAAGAAGAGAAGAAAAAGATGAAAATCCCAATATGAATAAATGTCGTCTAGCTCTATGTGCTCACAATGAGGAAAATATTTGACTTGTGGATAGTGGGTGCTTCACACATATGACAGGTGACAAAAGGACGTTTGTCTCATTAAAAAAAAGGAAGGAAATGTATCCTTTGGGAGTGGATATGCCAAAATTGTTGGAAAAGGAACCATTACCTTTATTAATGGAAGACGAAAAGCCCAAAATGCTTTGCTGGTATATGGGCTCAAACACAATTTCTTCAGTGTTTGACAAATCTATGATCAAGGACATAATGTTGTCTTCAGCACTAAAAGGTTTGAAATAAGGAAATATTCCTTAGGAGAACCTGTAGTGAAAGGAGTTAGAACATCACGTAACATTTACATTCTAAAGAAGAAAATGAAGAAGATAAATGTTATCTAAGCCAAACAGAGGAAAGTTGATTGTGGCATAAGTGACTGGGGCATACAAGTTGTGATAACTTGATCAATATCAGCAAAATCAATGTAGTAAGGGAAATTCTAAATATGTTCAAACCATATCAAGTTGTATGGGGTTCATTTCAACATGGCAAGAAAACTAGAACCAACCACAAGACTAAGGAATTATCCACATCAAAACCTCTAGAGATCATTCATGCAGATTTATGTGGGCCAACCAAAACTCCAACACTCCAAGGAGAAAGGTACTTTTCTTTATTTATTGATGAATATACTAGAATGATGTGGGTATATTTCATAAAATACAATTCTGAAGCATTTGGATGTTTTAAGAATCTTAAATCTCTTGTAGAAAATGACAAGGACTCCAAAACTAAATGTCTTAGAATGGATATAGGGGGAGAATTCACATCAAAATAATTTGATGAATTCTGTAATGAACATGGAATCGAAAGAGAATTCTATACTACTAGAACATCTAAGAAAAATAGGGTAGCTGAAAGGAGAAACTAGCTAGACTGTTCAAGAAATGGCAAGAACTATGTTACTAGCAGCTAACTTGTAGCCAAAATTTGGGAAGGAAGCAATTGGGACAAGAGTTTATACCTTGAATCAAACTGAACTAAGAATAAATAATGAGAATAATCCTTATGAACTATGGAAAGGAATACCTTCTTTAGTAAAATACTTTAGGATTTTTGGAAGAAAATTCTTCATAAATATCAATGATGGCTCACCTGGAAAGTTTGATTCTCGGGTTGACGAAGGAATATTTCATAGATATTCTACCAGAAGTAAAGCTTACAAGTGATACAATAATTGAATATTGAAAATAGTGCAAAGTATTGATGTAAATATTTATGAAAGCCTTCCGGAAAATAAAATTGAAGATCGTGAATTTGACCCCTTTATTGAAGGAAGTGAAGAGAAACCTGAAAAGGAGGAAGAAGATCAAGAAAAAGAACCATCTCAAACTCCTTCAAAATTGAAATTCCTCCAAAAAAATCACCCAGAAGAGTAAATTATTGGCAGTGTAGATGAAGGAACACAAACCTGAAGAAGGATGACAAGTACATCAAAGAAAAATGATGTTTCTTTCCTATCTATGATAGAGCCAGAAACTTTTACCGAAGCAAGGAAGGATCCTCATTGGGTGGAAGCCATGGAAGAAGAAATGTCTCAAATCGCGAAAAATGAGACACGGGAGCTGGTACCTCATCCAAAGGATAAAAACATAATTGGAACTAAGTGGGTGTTCAAACACAAAATGAATGAAGATGTACCAATCATCATAAATAAGGCAAGACTTGTGTGTAAGGGTTACTCAGAAATTGAGGTAATCAATTTTGAAGAATCCTTTGCACTGGTAGCTTGTATGGAAGCTATAAGAATGTTCTTGGCATTTGCTTGATCACAAGGATTCAAAGTCTATCAAATGGACGTAAAATCAACATTTATGAATGGGGAACTCAAGGATGAAGTATACATGAAAAAAGCAGAAGGTTTTGATCTAGTAGAAGGAAAAGATTTTGTATGTAAGTTGAAAAAGGCATTATACGGTTTGAAACAAGCTCCTAGAGTGTAGTACGCAAGATTGGATCACTATATACAACAACAAAACCTCAAAAAGGGGGTGGCAAGAAGTAATCTCTACATGAATATGAATAAGGATAAATTACTAATCACTCTTCTATATGTTGTTGATCTGATTTTTGCTAGAAATAATGATGAAATGAGCTATGTGTTTGCTCAAAATATGTCAAAAGAATTCAAAATTTCAATGATTAGTGAGCTATCCTACTTCCTTGGAGTACAAGTATTGCAAACCACAGCAGGTATGTTTATCTCTCAAACAAAATATCTAAAAGACATGCTTAAAAGATATGGAATGGAAGAATGTGCACCTACGAGCACACCAATGACAACAAACTGCAAATTAAGAAAATATGATGAATCCCCCCAGTAGATGCAACTCTTTATAGATCAATAATTTGAGCTCTCTTATACTTAACTACCACAATACCTGACATTATGCAAGTGGTGGGAATGGTGGGAAGATTTCAATCAGCTCCTAAGCAATCCCACATGTTGGTTGTGAAAAGAATTCTTAGATACTTGAAAGGAGCTCATGACTTTGGTCTTTGGTATCCCAGAAGAAAAAATATTACAATGACAACTTATACTGATGATGATTGTTCTGGAAGCATGGATTATCGTAAAATAACCAGTGAAAATTCATTTTTTATGGGAGATTTCGTGGTACCTTGGGTTAGAAAAAAATAATCATCTATATCTCTCTTTATAGTTGAAGTCGAACATATAGTTTTAGCTAATTGTTGTACACAAACACTATGGATGAAGGAAGCTTTGAAGGATGTCAACAAAGAAACTAAACAACTAATCACCATCTATTGTGAGAACACAAGTGTTATCAACCTCAGTAAAAATCTAGTGATGCACTTAAAGACCAAACATATACTAATGAAGTATCATTTTCTCCATGAATAGGTGGCTGAACAAAACATAAAGTTGGAATATATCAATACTAAGGAACATAGTGTAGATATTTTTGCCAAAACTCTTCCTCAAGAATAATTTAAACATCTTCATCAAAATATGGGGGTTATTTCTTTAGCATCACACTAAACTAATTCTTAAGATGCCAGATGATAGGGGGAGCAGTTTGACAGGGGGAGCAATTCAACAGGGGGAGTCATGGTGCACTCCTTTGTCATTGATGTCAAAGGGCGAGAGAAGAAGAATATTGCCATCAATGAAAAAGGGGGAGATTGTTGATATAGATTGTCATTGATGTCAATATGGCAATATTTTGGGATACTAAATGACGATGTTAAGCCAAGCAGAGAAAATCCAACAACAATATGTGCAAACTAGATCCATGAAGAAATAAGAGGATTATGTGAAAAGAGTAGAAACATTGGAAAGAGAAAAGAGGAACATGCAGTGGAGAAAAGGCCAACAAGAAGAACTGGTATCCCAACTGAAATATTAAACCATGGAAAACCATCTAAAAGTACACAGTGCATCAAATTTTAACATATCAACAATTTTATTGGCGGGCTTTAGCACGTCACATTTAAATTTGTGATTGTGATTTGAGTTGCAAACCTGACCACTTCAATAAAACATGCCCTAATGTAATATTGGGTTGTCCTTGTCAGAAGTCATATCACCAGTCTTAACAAAATATCAGACCAAAACCCCTGATTGCGATATGTACAGTGGACCCAATGGTTCCATTATAATATATCTTATTGCATCCGATGTATCATATTGAAAATCATAATGGGATGTCGCAGTCAAAACATTGATTGCAATAGTATTGTTAATTGTCAATTGTGATAGGGTTGTGGACCCCAGACCATTTATTGTGATAGTCTGGTGGACCCAACAGAGTTATCAAAATAGTTTAATATAATATTGCATCGAGTAGGGGCAATCGACAATCAACTACATTATGAAAATGACTTGTAAAAGACCTATGAAATTTGTGATTGCAATTTAGGTGATGACGTGGATGTGGGAACTCATGTGGGTACAACCTCTCCTATGAAAGTTTTTGTAAATAAACAAGTCTATGAATAATTGGATGAATATTAAGAAAAGTATTATGGTAGAAATCACATAATATAAATTTTTGGCCTCTCCCTCCAATAAACATGTCTCTTGGCTATTGGTGAGACTCATATAAATATGGGTTAAAATGCCTCACCTAATGTATCAATCTTGGCATCGGGCACAGAGAAGAATTGACAGTTCAGAACTCATGAGCTTGAAGAAACAGAGGGAGTGGAAGGTCAAAGACAGAAGCTGAAGTTCCACCGTGAAGAAGGAAGTCGAACATCCAACAGAAAGGAAGGAAGCTGAAGGTTGGGCAAGTCTATTGGTTGGGTTAATCTCTAAAAGGGCTCGAACCTATAATATCTGGAAGAAGTACAAAACACAATCTGGAGAATAGTTCTTTAAAAAAAATAAGGGTTCATTAGTCATCATTTGAAGGAAGAAATAGACTAAATCCACATTGAAGTATGTACAAGTATATTCCTTGGAAGTAAAGCAATAAGAAGTAGTCACTCTTGAAGCAATTATGTAGTGCAGACCGTGATCTGTTACAAAGATCACAAGCCCAGGGAGCAGTTTAATACAATCAAAACATTTATTGACAAAACAAAACTTCAGGGTCAGATCCCTTGGGGTTGGTACCTCAGAATTGGAAGTACTGTTGTCCTTGGAGTTGGTGCTCTTAAATCCAAGGTTGGTACCTTGACAAGATATGATCAGAGCCCTAGAGGTTGGAGCCTCATCAAAGTCCAACTTGGTGCTTGGAACAATTCATCAGATATTGTATTCAATATTTTTCTATATTTAATAAAATCATTCCTTTGATTAAAATTGTAAAGGATCTAAATTGGCAATAATAACAATTGAAAAGAAATATTGATGCACCCTCCTCTCAGTATTTCAAATATGTTACTAACATTTGTTAGATGTATGTGGATAATTTGTTGAGTACAGGTGAAATGCATGAAGAAACATGTATAACAAGTATAAAAACATGCGAGAAGAGGAACATTAAATAAAATGAATAGGTAACACTTGGTACTAAATTGATGATTGTAGGAATCAAAGACAGGAGGCACCTCCTTTCCGTCTTTAAAGAAAAGAAGCATGGAATTTATTTGATAGTACGAAGGATTTGGTAGAATATTAAAACCACACAAGAGTGATAGAAATGTTATGCAAATAAAAATAGAACATGCAGGGAATTCAAAATTTGAGGATCATGTTTGGTTGAGGGTAAAACCAAGGAAAAGTACCTTAACAATGGGAACGTGTCCAAAGTTAGCACCATGATTTTGTGGGCCATTCAAAGTGATGGACAAGATTGGACCCGCAGTTTATCAACTATCATTACTTAGTCATATTAAATTTCATAATGTTTGTCATGTATCAGTAGAAAAGAAATATTCATAGGATAGCTCTCACAAAATTTATTGGAAAATGTTCTAGGTGGAAATAGAAAGAAACTTCTGACATAACCTCTTTGTATCTAGGTCAGAAAGAGAGATGGCTCCATAATCGAGCCATCATCTGGGTTGAAGAGAAATGGAAGCATTTTATTACCAAAAAGGCTACATGGGAGTGGGAATATGGGATGCAAAAGAATTAACCATCATTATTCCTGAGGGATGTATCTAGGAAATAAACAGTGGGGATAGTGTGAATTAAAAAGGGGGGAAGAATGTAATATCCCTCTGTCATTGTAATGTGGTCTCTTTTTCCATACTAAATGATGTTAGTAGGGATGGTGGTACATCCATGAAGCACATTGAAATGTTTATCTAAATAAATCAATAAATGCAATTGAAGTACTTGGGCATGAAAAACTTGAATATGAGATTCTTGCCAAAGAAAGAGAAGAAAAAAATTCCAATTGGTAAATGGGATAAAGATAATTCCTTCATGATAAGGATTCTAGATAATATTCTAGATAAGTTTTAATGGATAGGAGATAAAATCCATTAAATTGCTTAGTTGGGGAAATATGCTAAGCTTGGATAAGGATAAACTGTTGCGAGAGAGAAAGGCAGGATTTTATGGAATAGCCTAGGCAAGTGAATAAAAAGGACCACAATAGCAGGATGCTATTGAAGGAAATCAATTGTGAAACAAAGGTATTAAATACCTATTGAATGGATAAATAGAGGGGGTTGATACCCTAGCAAGAACTTCTCAACTTGGTGATGAAATGGAGGAATACAGTTCTAGGTTGGGTGGAAAAATGTGTGAAATTCCAAGTACCCCAATTGTTGAATCTATTGGTATTAATTATTATTTTATTCTTATGAGAAGTAGTCTTGTGTAGATACTATGTTCCAGATTTATTAGCATCATAAATTTAGTTCTACAGAATTTGAATTATCCTGGAGCTATGGGTATTCAATAAGTTGAAATGTGATTATGTGTATCGAAATGTGAATGAGCTTGGATATTGACTTTATTATTTTTCTAAAAGGTATGTACCTTACTATATTAAAATTTATTTATATGAATTAGAACCATGTAATTGTAATGCATATAGCTATAATAAGTGGGTTCAACTGTACTTCATTGGAAAAATTTTGATATTAGAATTGTTTTGATTATGTATGCTAATGCAAAAAAGAGAAGAATGAAGGGCATATCTAGTGCATTGAACATAGTATTATATACAACTTAAATTATGTCACCTACAAATTATATGCTTAAGAGATTATTATTATAAGTTTGAAATATAGTTATTTGATAGTTGTTCAAGAAGGAAGCAAACACAGTTGGGGTCAACTAAGGAAATGAAAAGAATTAACCATAAACTAATTGGTGGAATTATGTAGTATAAAGTATAGATTCTTTTTACTAATAGAGCATCATAAATTAAAATATCATTAACACTTATTTTTCTATAGCATTAAGCTCTGGTAACAAAATTTTAGGCTAGAAGTGAAACATAGTGAACCTCATAGATTAATAGTTATGTTTATTTCTAATTACTTACTAGTAACTTCTTAGATTAAGATGTTGGTCATATTTCAATATGACTGCCAACAACTTGTTTAAAGGAAAAATAATAAAACAGAAAAATATTTCCAATAGAAGGCGAATCAATGAATAGTATCTAAGAACACCAACAAGAGCAAATAGTTCATTCACTGTTATAGACACAAAATGAGCATTTCAATTGCCTTTACATAAATGGAACAAAAAGATGTATTAAAACATTGAGAAATTTTATGAAGGACAAAAATAATACATAAGAGATTTGCATTTATATGAATACCCAATTGAAAATATAAATATGTTAATATAGATACTAAACTAACAGCTCAGTAAAGAAAATAAATTCATTTTGAAACATAAATTGGAGTGGTAATTCTACCAATATAGCTAACAATCTTATAAATATGGATATTGTAATATAATTTAATTGAAAAAGGAAAATATAATTAAACTACTTAAATACAAAAATATGTTGGTAAACCTTCAGAGGATAAAACTATTTGTATTCCTGATTACATAAGAGTCATTTCATGAGAACCATGTTGGATAATGCAGTGAACAAGGTTACACCCAAGGTCATCAGGAATGCCATCGATTGAGCCTGGAAATAATATAATAAGCCATGATAAATATGATGGACTAGTAAACATTAGCTAAAGAGCGACAGAATACCAACACCTTGATAACCCAAGAAGTTCTTATATGTATAATTCTTATAAAAGGAATGCACCAAATGGATGAGTAGCCTAACATCACCACTCAAAAAAGTAAAGGTGTGTTGTACCATTTTGAGCCTTAGAGAAGATAGGATTACCAACTTGGAAGCCATACGGACTATCTATAATGGTAACACCATCCTCTAGCTGAACATGAAGGAGACTATCGTAAAGGGATGTACACACCTGGAAACAAATTTTGGGCATTAAATTTCATAATTAAATCTATAATCCTATAGAATGATTTTAGGATAAAATAGAAGAAGAAAACAAAACAAGGGCATACACTAAACACTTACCATTGAATGACCATAGAAGAAGGTTTGCACTTACAGGTATACCTTTTATAGTCATACCATTGTAAAAAAACATGCACATAGGTGAGCACTAGGGTCAATCAAAGTTATTCAAACGATGGGTACTCAAAGAAAATATTTAATCACAAAAATAAAATTTTAGAAACCCATGAAATGTGTGGATAATCCCCAACTAGTGACAAAAAATAATTGAAACAGTAATCTCAAGTAGTCATAGTTAATGGAAAAGGGGAGCATCAATACAAATTTGCCACTAGCAATTACGAAGAAAAATATGTAATGAAACCAAAAACTCAAATTGATATTACATGTGTAGGTGACACAATAAAAAACAAAAACTAAAAACCCTCAAATCATTACTTGTTCCCAGTCATCGACTCTAGACATTGTGGGTCACTGGGGGAATTTTGTTATTCTTCACCCAGAACACAAAAACCTTCAATGATATCATGATGTCACAAAATATCCATGTTTGTAATAATTTGCATGATGTAATAAACAACAATAAAGACCCAAAATAACAATAGGAGGGTTATCAATACGTTAAGACTTTATCGATGTAGCTAGAAACAACACAAGGAAACAATTAAGCTAGGTTGATAAAATGGAACAGGGGTGTAAAAAGTTGTGCCAATATAAGTTACCTAAAGACAACAAGCTGAATGGCACATCGAAAATTAATAAGTTACAATAGGTAGACACATGGTTGTACTGAGCACTACCACCATGCCTAATGCATCTGTGACAAAGCAAAAAGAAATGGGAAACTTGCCAAGTGAAAATGAGATGAAAGGGTTTGATGAACCTCTAAGGGTTGTTAGATCTAGAATATATATCCATGTATTTCATTTTAGTGCAACTGAAAAAACCAAGGGAATGTCACATGGCCCAGTTCATGTGGCAAAAAACTAGCAGTTCATGTACCTCAAAATATTTCAATATGCCTCGAGATTGCCAAAACTTAGACAGGTGTGCCAAAATAAAAATTTGTGTTATGATAGTATTAATATTAGATGGTTGAACCATATACATAGTCAAATACCTTGGACTGGAAAAAATTTGTTGCATTGATCATGTCTCCAAGTTAAGAGAAATATGATATATTGAAAAGAGGATTGTTAGTGGTAATGGAAATTGAAACACCTAAACAACAAACATAAGGTAACATGGATAATTATTTAGAGAATAAAATCTATGGAGTTGAAATTATAAAGTTTTGATGTCTATGTCTATCATGAAGGAAAGGAAGTGACGAACCCTCTTTAGTACATTCATTTAGATTAGTGCTCTCAAACACAAGGTAAGACCCCGTTTTTGAAGCAAATCGATAATAAGATATTACTCAACAAGTAACTGATATAGTTCCAAGCATTTCAAATGAAATAAATGATACCATTGTGACCATATAGCATATAGTTTTGATGTGGAAAAGAGGGTATACCCCTCATATATATGTGTTAATTATGATAAATCTAAAATTAAGACCCATTTCCTATGTGTGAGTGAGAATAAGAAATTTCTCAAGGGACATATGAAACCATACATGCCTTGTATTATTCTCACAGAAGTGTATGTTATGAAGCTAGCTGACAAAATAGAAGAAAAGATAGATCAATGCCTTCAAAATAAGCCTCTTTGAGGGGCCAACCTCCTTTAAATTACACAAATGAAAAACTATTTGATGATACAAATCACAAAACTCCTTTCTATATATAAGAGTCTAAGGGGTCATAATATAGTCAAAACTAATATAACAAAAATAATATAAGGGCACAATAATAACAATAGTGGGCTTCTATGGGGCATAATAATAACAATATGGGGATAGTAGGGGAACAAAAATAACAATAAGGAATACAATAACAATATTAATAGGGGAATCACTAGTATTATAATGACCTAACATGCCCCTCTCCTTCAAAAAGTTATTTTCCTCAACACTTGAGTAGTTTTGGAAGCTTCTGTATAAAATTCTCACTCTCCCCTATTGAATATAGAGCGGGTAAGTTCTTCCACTTGATGAGATACTCCAAAATTGATCTCTTTCGTAGCTGTCGAGTTCTTGTTTCTGTGACTGCTTCAGGTTCCAATATGATTTTTCCTTCATCGTCAAGTTCTGGCAGTATTGTTTGAACTGTGATTTTTTCACCTATAACCTTCTTTAAGCATGAAACATGGAAAACTGGGTGCACTCGGGAAGCTACATGAAGCTCCAATTTGTATGCCATAGTACCAACCTTTTGCAACATCTTGTATGGACCATAAAACTTTGGTGATAATTTATTATCCTTCTTAGCTTGCTTGAGGGACATTTCTTTATATGGTTTTATCCATAGGAATACCTTGTCACCTACCTCAAAAATTCTTCCATTGTGATGTTGATCTTCCTCTTGTTTCATTCTATTTTGTGCCGAAGTGAGGTTATCCTTTAAGAGTTGAAGAACTTGTTGTTGATGCTCGATGTGATCTTCCACTATTTGAACCTTATAATTTTCTCTTAAAGATGATGTGATGGATGGTGGATGATATCCATAAAGTGCCATAAATAAGGTCATTTTTACTGTAGTATGGAAGGAAGTGTTATAACACCATTCAACGAGAGGCAGCCATTTGAACCATTGTGTCTATTTGTCATATACAAAGAAACAATGATATCCTTCCAAACATTTATTTACTATCTCAGTTTGCCCATCAGATTGAGGATGATAACATGATCTGTGAGCTAACTGAGTACCAAGACAAGAAAATATTTCTTTCCAAAAACTTCCAATGAAAATGGGATCTTTGTAGTTTAAAATAATCTTTGGGTTTCCATGTAGTTTTTGAATTGTTTCCGTAAATGCAGTGGAAACTATACTGGATTTAAAAGGATGCGATAGTGCACAAAATTGTGCATACTTGGTAAGTTTGTCAATTACCACCATGATGGCACTCTCTACTTCGGACTTGGGTAAGTCTGTGATAAAATCCATTGAAACCTCCTCCAAAAATTGGCTTTTAATGGATAAAGGTTGTAATAGACCTGGGGTCTTAATTGTTTCAACTTTATTTGGTGGCAAACTAAACATTCTGCCACAAAATTTTGAAGAGCCAATTTAAGTCCATCCCAAAAGAAATCCTTCTTAACCTTGTGGTAAGTTTCTTAAAATCCTAAGTGCCCTCCTAAGGGATAGGTGTGCAATTCCATAAAAATATTTTGTTTGATTTGGGAATTCTTACATAGTTATAAGTGATCTTGTACCATAACGAATAATTTTTCAAGCTAAATGTATCATATGTACTGGGATCTTGTTGTAAATTATGAATGAGTGGCCACAATTCTTCATCATTCTTCCATTCATCTCTTGCTTATTTTATCCAATCTAGTTGGATAATAGAAATGTTGCAAAGCAATGCTTCCACATCCTCATCCTTTCTTGAGAGTGCATTTGCCGCAACGTTTTGCTTCCCTTTTTTGTAGATGATTTCAAAGTCATAACCCAACATCTTTGTGACCCATTTTTTTGTTCTTCTAAAGATAATATTTTTTGTAAAAAGTATCTAAGACTATCATGATCCATTTTTACCTTGAATTGTCTTCCCATTAGGTAAGGTTGCCATTTCTTAAGTGGATGTATTATTGCCAACATTTACTTATAATAAATAGCTTTGCGTAAATACTCTCCTTTGATTGGACGACTTTCAAAATAAATGGGTCTTTCTTATTACATTAAAACAACACCAATTCCATTTCCTGGAGCATCACATTCCACAATAAAGGTTTTTGTGAATTCTGACATAGCTAAGGCTGGTGCTTGGCACATTGCCTCTTTAAGATGTTCAAAGGTCTTTGTTGCTTCTAGATTCCATGAAAAAGCATCTTTCTTCAATAATGTTGTTAGAGGTACTACTATTCGCCCATAATTCTTAACAAACTTGCGATAATACCCTATCAACCTAAGAAATCCTTGCAAATTCTTTATGAATGTGGGGATTTTGCATTCCTCAATGGCTTTAATTTTGCTAGGGTCTACCTTGACAGCTTCATGAGATACAATATGCTCCAGATATTCTACCTCTTGTACTCCAAAGAAACATGTGGACCTTTTTTAATATAATTTTTTCTCCTCTAATAGATTGAGAACCATATCAACATGTTGAACATGATCCTTCCAAGACTTGATATAGATTAGTATATCATCAAAAATACTAACACAAATTTTCTAAGGAAGGCTTTGAAAATAGAATTCATCAGACCTTGAAATGTACAAGGTGCATTGGTATGGCTGAAACGCATGATGAAAAATTCATAATGACCCTCATGAGTTCTAAATTTTGTTTTTGAAATGTCTTCAATCTTCATTCTTATTTGATGAAATCCTGAATGAAGATCCAACTTGGTGAAGTAAATTGATCGATGCAATTCGTCGAATAATTCATCAATGAAAAGAATGGGAAACTTATCTTTAATAGTGAGCTTGTTGAGCTCCCTATAATCTGAATACATGCACCATGACCCATCCTTATTGTGCACCAATACTACTGGAGTAGAGAAAGAACTTTGACTAGGTTGAATTATACCAGCCTCTAACATTTCTACAAACATACATCCAATTTCACTATTTTGGGCACAGGGATATATGTAAGGCTTAATGTTTGGAGGAACACTTCCTGGCATCAAATGAATAGCATGATCATGATCAATAATAGGTGGGAGGCCTTTGGGAGTCTAAAATACCTTGGAATGATTTTCCAAGACTTTTTGGAGATCTAGAGAAATAGATGATTTCAATGTGGGAACCTCTAGTGAACATAATTATGCAATTATGCATCATTGTTCTTTCTTTATAAGCTTTGTCATTCCATTAGAGTTTATTATCTGTCATAATTTCCTTTTGATACCCGTTAATTCAAAATCCTTTCCTTTCGTAGAAAATTTCATGAAAAGTTCTTGAAAATTAAAAGCTATTGCACCCAAGGATTGTAGCCATTGGACTCCTAGTACAACATGAACACCACCCATTGGAATGGAAAGAATTGGACTATCCAATACATATTCTCCCATGGATAGCTTGATATTTTGGAACTTTCTAGAGAAATTTATGTTTCCTCCACTTGCAACCATCACTAGCCACTATGGTGCTGGATATAAGAAGCAATTCAATTCATTGGCTATTTTACAATGAATAAAATTATGGGTACTTTCCGAATCAATCAACACTATTGCATTTTTCTTCTGGATATGTCCTTCTATATTGATAGTTTGAGGAGTGGTAATTCCAACCAATGCATTACAAGATATGGTCGAATTAATTTCTTCGTTCTCTAGGGTTTGTTCTTGGTGTATATCCCCTTCTTTTTATGTTTCTTGTTCCTTTTCTTCCTCCTCTTCACAGTCTATGTAAAACAATTTCTTCTCAACACACTTATGACCTTTAGTGTATGTGTTATCACAACTATAACAAAGCCCTTTTTCTCTTCTTTCTTCCATTTTTGTGGTGTCATCCTTGTAGGTTGTGGAAGGCTAAGAGAAGCAACACTTCCATCTTGATAGTTGTGAGTGGTAGGCTTCCTTGTGGCCATAATTTTACTTCCCAAATTTCTTGCCAACTTGAATGCCTTCTCTAATGAATTAGGGTCCCAAAGTCAAATGTCATGTTGGATGTTATCCTTTAATGTCCCTGTGAACACATCAACCCTTTTCTCCTCTGGAATATCTTTTACCCTTATATTCAATTTTTGGAAGTCCTCAATGTTCTCCATCATTCAACCCTTTTGTTTGAGATTTATCAACTTGCTAAAAGAAGTTTTTCTTTTTGTGTCCTCATAATGTTCTATCATTTATTTTGTAAAAGTTGACCAAGTGCCAATTTCTTTACGAGAGAAAACCCATCAATGCCATACATTGATTTGGTTCCAAATATAAAGTTGTAATGTGTACCTTTCGTGTGTTTTGCACATTATGGAGATTGAAATATTGCTCCATCTGCAGTAACCATGTTACAGGATCCTTGGCATCAAACTTCCTCATATTCATCTTTGGAACATGGTGGGTCTTCAATCCATTGTTAGATTCTATGAAATCATGATTAATATTTATTTTGTTCTCCTCATGAGTTTCCTTTACAACCCTTTCCCCATTAATAAGCATTTCTTGTAGCAAATTTGTCAAATATGTCTTCAAATCTTTCATGTTGATTTTAAGTTTTTCTTTTATACCATCCATATTAGCTTCCATGCCTGTCTTCAAATCTTCCATGTTGCCTTTAAGTTTTTCTTCTATACCATCAATCTTAGCTTCAACGCCTTTCTTTAAACCATCCATATTAGCTTCCATGCCTTTCTTTAAATTATCCATATTAGCTTCTGTGAGACTGAATTTTGTTGCACTTGGTCTTGTAATTTTCATATATCATGTTTCATTTCTTCATCTTCTTCATGAGTCATTCTAGAGCTCTTAGGTTGCTTACCAGGTGTTTCCATTTTTCTTCTTTGGGGCATAAATTAACAATAATAATTATTCACTATGCCCTTCGAACTCCTTCAAAATAAGTTTTCAAACAAAACTTATGCAAAATTTTAAAAAATTACAAACCTGTTTTCACTTTGCAGGAGCTTGATATTGAATTTGTTATATCTCTGTAATTTCAAATCTTCAAGTTCTAAAATTTCTTCTTGTGGTAGCCCTCTAAGTTCTCTTTCCAACCCCACAAGTCTAATCAAGATTGGATTTTCCAAGGAAGAGTTATGTCAAATCTCCCACAATGATCTTGTTATATACTAGTTTAGTAGAGAGAACTTGTAGAAGTTCCATGTATAATCATTTCAACTTTAGGGCTTGAAACCAATGCAAAGAAAACTACAGGTCGTCCTCTTTCTTTAAATTCTTAAGAAATTTCAGTCTAATTCTCAGAAAGAAAGTTATGACAATTTTCTCCAGGTCACCTGTTTGAGATATAATTCTGGATCCTACAAAAACCCTAACTTCCTTGAATAATATCTCCAAAATATAGTGAGACAAGATCTTAATTTCAAACACGAGGTTCAGAATGATTTCGACTCAAACAGGTGTTTGTTTTAGCTTTTGAAACATCGCAGAAAAAAAGTTATAGAGAAAATTACACAATGACCTGTTTAGAGCAGAAAAACCCTAGAATCCAAAGCTCTGATACCAAATGTTATGAAACCAGCTCACAACATAGAAGAAAAGATAAGTAAACACCTTCAAAATCAATCTCTTTGAGGGGTCAAGCTCCTTTAAATTACACAAATGGAAAATTCTTAGATGATACAAATCACAAAACCTCCTTTCTATATATAGGAGTCTAAGCGGTCACAATATAATTAAAGCCCACATAACACTAATAATATAACGGCACAACAATAACAGTAAGCGATACAATGACATGGGGGAATCACTAGTATTACAGGGACTTAACAATCTATATATATACACACACTCTTAAACTAGTTTGAGAAGTTCATGGTCAAACTACATTTCATCATAGGAATACTAGAAAATATAAGAGGAAAATAATATTGATGTTATAAACAATCAATAAATAATAATAATAAATTGATTATAAATAAGAATTGTGGCAAATTCAAGGAAGAATGCTCCTCGAAATTCAAAAATAAGGAACAAAAGAGAAGCATCACCCATTGATTTTTACCATTGTCATAAGAAAAGTCACTATGCTCAAGATTACCTTAAGAAGAAAAATGATACATTCTATAACACTAGAAGCAACAATAGTGGGTTTGATTCTCAAATATGAAGAGATGATCAAAGGAATGATTGTACTTGAAGATATTAAAGAAGAAGAAGAGATGCTCCATGTGACCATGAAGAAATCACCACCCCAAAAAGAAGTCAAGAAACACCATGTATTAAAGTAATGTTGCAAACCAATCTGAATATATTCTTATTTATGCACATGCTAATTCCTCTCCTCTAGATACTTGGGATATTTGGTTGGTTGGACGTGGATCCTCTCATCATTTCTCTAGTTATGAGGAAGTCTTTCTGGTAGACAACTCCACTCATATCATAAAGGTTTTTGGGTCTATTAAATTTCATTTGGACTTTGGGGAATCTATTTTACTTCATGACATGAAGTATGTGTGAGGATTGAAGAATAATTTCTTATCTATATTTGATTTGGAAGTTAAAGGGATGAGGGTGTTGTCTTGATCAAGGGAAAATTAATTACTTGGATGTTTGGAACCCCTATGAGAGATGCATTCAAATAAGGATTTAGATTTGAGGGACTCTAAATAGTTAATGGAAGACCTCTTCTAGCATTGGTCCATGATACTAATCGATAAAGCAAGCTATGGCACATAATATTGGCCCATATGCACTATGAAGCCCTTCTAAAATTGGAGGAATTTTCGTCTAGAATTCTTGATGTTAAATCCCAACATGATGTAATATGTCCAGGATGTGCCAATGGAATGAGACAATGGGACCATTCTCCTCTTGTAAGAATTAGAAAAATGATGTCCTCCAACTCATCCATTCTAACATATGTGGTTCGATTCCCGTACACTCTCTTGGTGGCCATATCTTCTACATTACCTTCATTGATGATTTTTCAACAAATACATGGATACATTACTTGAAGCGTAAGGATTAGGCCTTTGATTGTTTCAATAATTTGGAGTCTTTTGTCGAAAATCAAACAAGGAATAAAATTAAGATCTTCAGGTCTGACAATCGTAGAGAGTACATTTCCAATGAATTCAAATAGTTTTGCAAGAAGGAAGGCATAAAAAATAGAAGATTTACCCTATAATCATAAAAAATTAGACGATTTACACCATGATCAAAAGCTACCAATGTTTCTTTGGGGAGAATATACTAGTGCAATTTTATATGTTCAACATAGGGTGGCTCATCAAGCATTGGAAAAAAAACTTCAAAAGAAGTATTCACATGTGTCATGACCATATTTAGTCACAACTGTATATTTGGTTGCCCTATATATTTATATGTGTTGAAGGAAGAAATGAATAAGTTGGAAGCCACAAGAAGAAAATATATGTTTGTCTAATATTGTGAAGATTCTAAATAATTTATAATATACATCGCTAGTCAAAGGAAGGTTGAAATTAGTAGGGATGTAATGTTTGATGAAGATGTTTCCCTTGGGAAATGAAGGGGAACTTCCTTAGCCTCCCCCACTTGATAAGAGGAATGATGATATGGATATTTTAGATGGTCCTTCTATGCATGAATCCAAGAGAGACATTGTTGATGATCCCATGGAGCCCATGGACCCCTTGGATCCTCCTCCATGTGATCCCCCTACTAGAAAGATGCCACTTTCGCTTCATAATACATTATAGGATGTCGAGGGACACATTCCTGTCAGAAGATCATTTAGAAAGAAAAAAGCCATGGATATGCCAGGGATATGTTGTAGCTATGAGTAATATGATTCAAGTTGAGGCTAACACCATTGAATAAGTCGTTAAATAAAACATTTGGGAGGAATATATGGCAAAATAATATGAAACAATTTTGAAGAACATCATATGGGATGTTGTGCCAAGACCAATGGGGAATCTATCGTAACTTCAAAAGGGCTATTTGAGATCAAGCGTTGATTTGATGGAAGCATTATCAAATACAAGGCAAAGTTTGTGGCCAAAGGATTCTCCCAAAAAGGGAGAGAAGATTACGATGATATATTTACTCCTATGGCTTGTTACACCACCATTCATTCAATAGTTTCCCTTGTTGCAAGTCAAGAATGGACCCTCCATCATATGGGTGAGAAGACAACATTCCTTAATGGCATGTTATAAGAATAAGTATATGATGAGAAACCATCGGGATTTGAGGTAGAGGATCAAAAGACACATGTTTGCAGCTTGAAGAAATCATTGTATGGATTAAATAAAGCCCTTAGAGAATGGTAATCCTACATATATAGTTACCTGATGAATCTTGGATTCAAAAGAAGAAATTTCGATCCCAACCTCTAGTTCAAAGAGGTCCAAGGTATGCCATTGATTTTGGTTTTATATGTTGACTTTTTATTTATAACAGTTAGTGAGCCCCTGATGATCAAGTGTAAGAGGGGAGCTAGCCTCTAAATTCAGGATGAAGGACCCTGGAATAATGCACTACTTCCTAGGCCTTGAGGTGTGGAAAAGGCATGGTGAGATTTTCATTTCATAAGAAAAATATGTCATGCATATGCTGGAGAAATGTGGAATGAAAAAATTCATATCCTTAGCCACACTGATGGAAATGAATTCCAATAAGCTATGTGGAGAACTTGTAGGGCCTGAATTGGCAAATCCATCCAAGTATACATAGTTGATTGGGGCTCTAATGTTCTTCATGAAAACTCATTGGAACATGTGCTATGCAGTGAATACATTGAGTCAATTCATGACCGAACCTCTCCATGCACATCAGGTTTCTTCCAAACACATATTGATATATATTTTCTTGTGATGATCACCATTGGTATGAGATATTCTGATGGAGATGTTTGACTAAATGGATATATAGATATTACCTAGCCAAGAAACATTGTAGACAAGAAGAGTACTTCTAGATGTTTTTTAAGCCTTGGATTTGCCATGATATCTTATATGAGTAGAAAACAAAAGATTGTAGCATTGAGTACCAGAGAAGTAGAATATATAGCGACTAGGATAGCTATATGCGAAGTAGTTTTGTTGAGAAAGCTCTTTGGAGAGTTATTTGAGAAAGTACTCGACAATAAAGTGATATATTGTGACAATAACAGTGGGATATCTCTAGAAGAGAATATCATGTTTCATGACAACCCTAGGAACATAGAGACGATATCATTACGTTCGAGACATGGTGTAGAGAGGTGTTGTTAGACTCCATCATTTATTGACAGATGAGGAGATTGTAAATACTCTCAACAAGTCCTTTTCGGAAGGGAATTTCTTGGTCTTCAGATATCATATTGGACGGATGGATGTGGCCCCTCCTAATAAAGGGCATTGCTAATCGAGGACACTCAATTGATTCTTACCTTATCTTAGGTCATAGGGTGAGTAATCGAGATGTAGGGCTCATGGCGTTGAGGTATCTCTATTAAATAGGGTATCATCTCTATCTATCACCTATAAGGTGTAATATGTTACTCCCCTATCTTGGTCTAGAAGAGTATACCCTGGTTTGCATCATACCCAAAGGCTAGGCTTGTTGGGATTGTAGCTCCGCTTTTGGCCAACAGGTTGAGAAGGATTGGGGGTGTGTGATAATTAAATTTGGTAAGTTAGGTACCTCACCCAAGCATATGATGGAAGGTTTTCTACCACATGAATCATGAGGGTCATTTTTGGGAAGATCAAGAAGCAATAGGATGGATGAGATATTGTATCACAACTATTGCTTGACATAGGGTGGAAGACATATGCTCCCCTATGAGATGACATGAGGTGAGAGTGTCCCATATGTCCTTCCTCATTATCATGAGAGGGTGTTATTTAATTCTCCCTAATGATTCTTCTTCTTTATATTCAAGAATAATTTAGCAAATAGAGTTGAGCCGAGATGAGGCAAGAGGTGATGAAAACATACTTATGATGATCTCATGATGTAGTTGGAATTTCTCTCTGGCTGAGAGGAAGTGTTAATTTGGAGACTTGATGACAAATTCCAATCATGGGACTAGATTCCTATTTTTGAGAGGACCAATTTTTTACTTTTAAAGCACTCAATTTGGACAAGAGAAAGTGTATTTTTTGAATTGAAGCCCACAATGTCATAAAAAGACAAGTCACCCCTAACAAGAATTTCGACACCTTTGCAAGCCTATAAATTCAAGTGACCTCAAGCTCATTTATACATCATCATCAAGAATCTTCATCTTATCTATCTTCATTGGATTGATTTGTACATGTCTAAATTTTGGTTCACGCAGTTTAGTTCATAGAGATCCAAAATTATAGGGTCTAAAGTTCACACGTGAGATTTGGGTTTTTAGTTTCTAGCCGCAAGGTTGACACAAGCAATTGTCAGCCATAGTAGCAAGCACAGAAGCTCATCCCTGTAGTTGGAGCTTCTCAACCATACACATAGCTCTCCCTCCATGCGGTTGGGACCTAGGGTTTGGTTGATATAATTGGATAATTTTGTATGGGCCGAGTGTACTCTTTGTTGAAAATTTTATGACAATCTAATAGAAGAAGAATTTAAAAGGGCTTTCCCATAGTGGGTTTTCCCTATTCATTTACCAAAATATGGTGTTTTTTGTTCATGTGTTGATGATCTCCTCTTATCATTGCATTATAGTTCTATATTTAGTTATAGTGATTGATGAAAACTATTTATTGTTATTGAAAGATTTCTAATTGAACAATTGAATTGGGCTAAAGTAATTGAAAATACATAGATCAATATAAAATTAACAATATAAATAATATTTCAATTTCATGTTGCATAATTTTATATCAATTTTAGAAAGAGATAAAGTAAATACAAGTTTAAAGAAATCTTATATTTTCACTTTTAAATATATCAAAAATGTATAAATAGTTTATAACAATATTTAAAATATAAAAATTCAATAAAATTTTAAATACCATGTTAATTATTTTAGTTCAAAAATAATATATATATATATATATATATATATATATTATTATATAGAAAGAGAGAGAGAGAAGAGAGAGAGAGAGAGAGAGAGAGAGATTTTGGGTAGAATTCCATAAATATAATTTTGAGCAAGATAATATTCTTGTTTTTTCAATATTACTTTAAATTATAAATGGATTGAATACCTTCAATACATCTCGAAAAAAAAAACCATATAAACAACTCAAACTTATGATTCTTAAAAACATTACATACTCGATGTTGTCAAAGATTCAACATAACATTTACCTTTAAAAGGATGATTCCCTATATCATTAGAATATATATAATATATTATATACATATATATATATATATATATATAACGAAAAATTCAATTTACTTACTAATAATGTTAATAAAAAGGAGATGTGTAATTCATTCACTTCTTAAATAAAATTAATATGTGGCATTCAGAAACAATTAATAATAATAATAATAATATAATCATGTGTGGCATATAAAATATATTTCAATTCCAATGTTACGTAAAATATTTCAATATCAACTATATATAGATAATTATATATATTATATTATTATATATAATAATAATTAATATATTATAATATATAGTTAAACAAAAGAACTATGTGTATATTATATAAAGAGATTGGAAAAGAAAAATCCTTATTGTTAAAACATTCAACTTCCTGATTACATTTTTTCCCCTTTTAGGGTCAATTTTCTAGTTAATTTTGTTTGACCAATTATTTGTTGGAATTGTGAGTTTAACTTGTGTTGCCTACACATTTCAAGTTCCTAATGAGATTTTCAAGGAATTGAACCATTTATACATTAAAAAATGAAATTTAAACCATAAAACATTTGGTGTGTGTCTATGTTTAATATGTATATATCCATCTTAGCCATGGATCTAGAGAATTTGAACCTCTCAAGGTGGGGACCTTTTTTCAAGTTTTGTAGTCTAAAATAAGCTTTCAATTCAAGATATTTAATCTCTCTAGATCCATGGTTAAGGTGGATCTATAATGGTTTTAATACCATGGGAAAGTAACATGGCTTCTCAATACTACATATCCAAAAAAGCATACCTCATTTAATATCACACTTGTTACACTGATAGGTGCCCCCCTAATGGAATTGCGCACTTTCATCATTTTAGTAATTAAACAATTTCATTAGATGGTATAAATTTAAACATGAGAGTATATTCTCGTCAATGCAAATATATCAATAGATGAAATTCACACCACTAACTTCCCTGCATATCTAAATCATATGATAAACCATGTTTAGATTATTTTTTTACAAATCTTGAATATAAATTTGCCATGCCATTTTGTAAATTTCCACCTACTAAGATTAACATGAAGCGGGACGACCTCAAAAAATTGTGGACACTTATCATAGTAGTCAAAAGGTGTGATCTATTACTAATTTTCAATTTCAAAAAAGTTCATAACAGGTGTCCAATTCCGAATAATAATTGTCCATCGGTGTCATTAACCTATATGTATGTTTAACCATTTAATTATGTTTGAACTAAGAGCCTTGCTTCTATTCTGCCCTGTCCACAATAGTAGCATAAGGCTTAGGAAGGCTTGATCATAACACTTATGTAGAGAACCCTGAAATTTCAAGAGAAAGATATGGTTGCGCCTATGGAAATTTGAAGTCTCGATATACAAAGAGCATTCTTGGGCTTCACACATTCATTAATAAATGGGTAATTCAATATTCCTAATTTCTTAAATTGCAATGTTATCTTCAACAAATGGTTGAATCTGTGTTACTAATAGTTTGCAAAGATCATATTTTTGTACAGTCGGATAATGCACATATCTACTTAATAAATTTTTTTAGAAAGGTAATAGAAACAAGATAGTTTTCATCCAAATTGATTCATTGTTTCATGCAATTCCATATAAAAGTGCCACCAAGGAAATTTGTGTGCGAAATTCATTTATTCATGTAATGTATACAAATTGAAAATGTTCAAAGAACAATAATAAAGTTTTCCAATTTTGTAGCTATAATAGCTGTAATTTGAAGTGAAATTGAAAAAATAAACATTTCACTAAAATATCATGTGATCTAAGCGAAAGGAGCTTGATAAATTCAAATGAAGAAGCAATATCAGAGGATATGTTTAAATTTGGTGTTACGTACTACTATGAAATAATTGGAAATAGATGTTTGATGAGTATTTTCTTTATTTTCTTTCATTCAAAAATAAAAAAAATGTTTCAAACGCTCTCCCCTTTTGATCTGGATCTCTTCAGCTACCAAAATTAACCAAGACCTTTGACTTCTGTGATGTTAGGAAAATTGCATATGAAAGAGTATGAAAATTCACATGTGCTAACTCTAAAGAAGACAAAACATTACAAAAGCCATCAAAACAAAGGACACACACACATTGATAATGGAGTTCACCCATTGTGGGTTATTTCTCTGGGCCTGATGTCAAGGGTGGTGAAGCCGCTTCATTGAATGCTACAAGATGATGATGAGTACATAATACCTTGTTTGTCATTACAAGGATAAATTCCCTCAACTAGAGTGGCATGTATCTCCATGAGACATTCTTAGAAACTCTCACTCGTATGGGAAAATTCCATTAGTAAGCATGACATGTCTCTCCACGAGGCATACTCCTATAGGAAATCTCACTCAAATAGACCCTCCTTTAGCATGAGAAGTTAATAAATTATCACATGACGTGGCATAAACGTATCCCTCAACATAATGGTAATCAAGGATCTCAACAACAAAAAAATCATCTCAGTAAATCAAAAGAAAGACATCGCATCACTACATCATTCACCTCCACTTTTGAGGATGACCATAAAATGGAAAGCTAGAATAATGAAGTGTACTAAACTATTGAATTTGTGGCATGAAGTTGTGTCAAACGACTATAAACTTGACCCCTTTCTAACACTATTAGATAATATAACCTTTGGAATCTTAAAGATTCCCTTGAAGATTCCTTCCTAGAGATGGCTGAAAAATCCATTGCTCGGATGAAAATTTTGAGCACATCATTGTGGTCCTTACGAAATACTGTGGAAAATGACTATAAAGTCGGCATCATTCTGCCTCTGTAAAAAATTAGCCCCCAAGAGAATCATTTTGATTACATAAGATTTTGCAAATATTCTTTGTTTTTGGTCACCTGAATTTCCACTACTTAGATGGGGAAATGGACCACACAATCATGCTCACTGCAAAATTTTGGTTCTTTTGAGTATAAAATTGGCATGTTTTTGTCACTGTGAAAAGTCATCCCCAAGGAATCTTTTAGATTCCTCACTGTATCAAAGATTATTTTGTGGAATATTCTAGGGAATATTCCCCTAAACTATACCCTTCAGAAATTCATGTGGAATCTTGGTTATGCTTGGCATCTAAGTCAAGGTTCTGAATGACCACTGTGCTAGGCCTCCCCTCGTTCATTTCCCCCGGCAAATGGAAATAAGTGATGTTTATCTAAAATTATTGGGTAGAGTTGTCAAGGTTGATCCCATTGCGCTATTGGAGGACACAAAGAATAGGTGGGTAGAGGTCCCAAGGTCGAACACCAGCCCCATCGCTTAACACAATTTGTTTTGGCACGTTGATTTAAATTGTCTTTGAGTGCGGTTGGTCATAACCATTAGTGGATTTTGTTGGAATTGTTTTTTGTATTCGAATATGGTTATTACTTATAGTGTGTTGTGTGATGAGGCCACTGCAATGGGCAAGCTGGCCACTTAGCTGGTGTAGGTTCAACTCTTGTCGGCCTACCAAATTGGTCGATCGTTGTCCATTTGTTATATATATTATATATATCTTGGCTATCTCTACCATTGGGTGGCCCACCATGTTTTTTAATATAAAATACAAGGATTCCATTGGGGGGGCGGTAGGGGTGGTGGGCCACCACCCCATTTTATATATATATATAATAATATATATATATATAATATATAAATATATATATAGATTATTATATTTATTATAAACAACTAGCCAAATTTTTAGACCATTTTTTAAGTGTCACTGCCAAAATTAAGTAGGCAACAAATTTTCCCTTTCCGATCATCAGATTTCGTGGGACAACTCTTTGCCAAATTGTTGCCTCGCTAGTGACTCCCACTTGGCCTAGTTTGACCAGAACTTTGACTGGTTATATCTTGAGCGTACAAACTCGGATTTGAGTTTCATTCACACTGTTGGAATCAGGATGAAGAGAATTATGATTTGGTCCTATTTTTACTCCAATCTAGTGACTTTGATTTTTGGGCTATATTTGGATTCTGAGAATTCCTGGAGCCACCTCGATCAGTCCTCCCCTCTAAGGAGATTTGGTTCCCCCAATTGCATCAACATAATTCCAACTATTGTGTTACATTATCTATGCCATAAGTGTCCTGATAGGCCACACTTCCCTCTCTTTCACCATTGTTCTTTGGAACAATAAGTGATGAGCCAACATGTGCATCCTCTGCAAACTTGTAGTACAATCTTTGCAAAATACATGCTCAATTACATGACCAATCATGACCCAAGCATCCCCATACTTGCCAAGAGTTTGTAATACACACATTGTGGTCACGTTTACATCAGAATAGAAGTCAATATCCCAACTATCAATAAAATGCCAAAACATCATTGTTTATTTCATAAGTAATGGAACACAAATCACCACTTTTTACAATTATATTGCATCTCATGATTTACAAAATGTGTCCATCATAAGCCACCATATCTAGTAAAACCATCTCTCACACATAAATGTGAATGGTTCCTCTCCCTATGGTGGATTCACTTGTTGAACAGCCTTTCCTACTCATTCCTGTACAGACACTTTGTCCTTGAGATGCCACACTAGATGGATCCTCGAACATGTGGCTCTTTGATGTCCACCTCTACTACCATTAATACAAAAATTCTTCTTCCTCTAGACTTGCTTAACGTTCTTCTTTCCCTAATGTGGAGAATAAATTTGATGCCTATCCTCTTTCTTGCTTGCATTCTCTTCCATTACTCAACAACCACATGGTTATGTAAACCACAAAAATTAAAGTGGTTTTCTACACCATGATTTCTTATCATCATTAACATGCTTGTAGTTGAAATGAGCTTTAGAAAACTAGGAATTTTTTATACCACTCTTGATTGTCTCTCGTGTGATCCTGGCAATGAGTGCTTTCCTTAATTCTCCCTCTACAATGTGCACTATCATGAGAGGATTGTGATGTGTTACAATTGTCCTCTTTCTTCACTAACTTTGACAATTCCTTCGAACCTGAGTCATTCCTTTACCATTAATGCCAAGTCCCCCTCCTTTATACCTCATATTGGTAGGTAGTCTCAACGCAGTTCCTAAAATGGGTACATCCATATTTCCAACAAAAATAGTGTCATGTGAAGATGAAACTGAAGAATGATCAACATTGTTTACCTGAGCTATCGATTCTAAAACAGGTGATGATGACTCTACTAAGCCTTCGTTGGGCTTCAATTTTTCCATGGCCTCTTTTGTGGCTCATAACTGAAGCTGCAATCTCTGTTTCTCCTCTTTTTATTCTCGTAGAAGTCTCCTCAATTCAGCGTTCTCTGTTTGAAGGCTCCGATCGATCTCCTCATTTGAATGATGAGAAGATTATGAAAAATAAGATTGTTCACTCGAGCGGGTATATGGAGCATCATCCTCTTCTCTTTCTTTGTCATGTTCCTCTTGTTTCATCTTCTCCTCATAATTTGCATATATAATGTCCACCATGTGTGCCATCATGAGCAGGTCCACATAGAGATATCTATTGTTCTCCATTTCCCTTCTTGTGGAATGTTCAATCATTGACACTCACAATTCACATTAGTGACAAGACCGCTATGATACCAAACTTTGTCTATATCTCTTCAACTATCGGAATTAACCAAGACCTTTTACTTTTTTGGTGTTGATTCGATTCAGATCCTTAAACACTATTAAAGTTTCTTGAATACTGTAAAACTCATGCCAAAGTTTTAAAGTCTTATGGGTGTCAATATTATCAAAAATAACCTCTAAACAATGGAAACTTGTGATCAACACGGAGCAATGAGGAACTTCAGTGAAAGTGCATAGACTGTTGGCCCATGGTAACCGCGCGCTAGCACAAATTGAAAAACGAGAGGTCAAATCCAAAAATGGGGGTAGTTTCTGATACGCCATTAGTGATGAAGTGCTAATTGCATATAGTAGGGCATCCCCCTTAGTGAAGGAAAGCCCCTAAACGCTCAGTCCCAAGAAAAGCAGAAAACCATACGGAAATCACTGATTCCGTCAGAAGGTGGGTCCCACACTAAAACCAACAGGATATCGGAAGGGCTTCAAGCGGTAAGCAGGTTCGACGAAGTCCCACCCGATGCCATACGCTAGGTGACATGCATCTGGTAGATGAGAGAGAAAACCACTCACATCAAATGAGTAAATGGCATGCTACTTACCCTCCCAATATGGATGGAGACTGTAGGATCTGGAGGCTCCAAATCAACGACGAAGGAACAATCTGATGGATGACCAGATTCGACAAGGAAAGAGGCTGAGGCAAAGAAGATATGAGATCTTGCATGACTAATTAGTTAGCAAAGGAATCAATTTCACAAGCAATCTTGGCACAACGGAAATAACGACCATTCAAAGAGAACTAACACTCAGTTTGTGAGGAAACAAGTGGCCACCTCTCTGTGAAACATTACACAATGATGATGATATAGAGTATGGGAATTCAAATGAATAGAGGTAGGAGATCAAGACAGCTGGGAAGCGGAAACGAATAGTCAAGAAGCGGATTTTCTTTAAGCCACGAACTGATAGAGAGTAAGATAGGTAGAGAGGAAGCAGAAAGTTGAGAGGCCAGAGAGAAGTGAATTGCAGAGAACAGAGAAGAAGAAATGTTGATCTATAGAGCAAAGGTAGTATCGAGCTAGACAAATAGATAGAGTCTGAGAGTCTCTAAACTCTAGAGAAGGCTTGAGAGGTTCAATCTAACTCCTCTGAGTAAACCTGTTAGGTATTGAGTCTCAAATTGGAGTCATACCACTGTGACCAGTTGAGGTCGAGATTCAGTAAGAGGACTTTGTGTACTCTAGAGTCTTGGGGAATCGAAGTACAATCCTACTAATCATCATCTGTTGAGTGAGACTCAAATTGAGCTCACTATTGTAAAAATGATGCTTTTTAGGACACAATAGAAAGGCCACCACTAAAGGCTGGACCAGGAGATGTAGCCCAAGAGGATTGTGTGAACTCCCTATTAAACTTGTTGTGTTTATGTGTTTTCTTATTGTGTTTCTCTTACTGCTTCAGCATCTGTGTATTTCGCAATATTATCGATCCGTTGCATAAAATAACATAGGCACACCCCAACACATGAGTCTGTAATACCTTCATTAATTCTCTAAGATCATTTACCAGAGATTTTAGATCTAGTGGTATCAGAGCTCTAGGTTGTTAAGGTTAGATAAGCTTGTGCTGGATTTTGTTGTTGAATGATAACTAGGTCAAAGCTTAAGTTAGGGGAAGAAGAGTTGGTTGAAGCTAACCCAAAAATTGGAAGAGTCTATCCTAAGAAGAAAATGTCATAAGAAAGTCCTGTGGGATCAGACCCCTAGTTCATAGATAGTTTCCTGGCCATGAGGTCCATGGTAGAGGAAATGTATAGGGAGTTTAAGAAAGGTAGAGATGCAGCTTCCTCACACTCCAACGATAAAGGAGAAGAAGAATACTTCCTCCATGATCCTCTAAAGGAAAAGAAGAAAACTTCTTCACGCCTCCTAATAGCCCTAAAAATAAGAAGAGGACATCTTTGATTAAATTGGATGTTAAATTTGATTTGCCTATCTATGATGGAGAGTTGAATGTAGAGATGTTGGATAATTGGATTAGACAGATTGATATGTATTGCAGGGTGTAGAATATTGACTCAAACAAAAGTAAGATTCAGTTGGCCAGCCTATGCCTTGGAGAAACTGCCTTGTTATGGTGGGAAGGTTAGACACAAGCTGACATGAAGAAGCATGGTAAAATTCTATCTGTTTGGAGTGAATTTGTTTTTGCAATTTAAAAACAATTCTATCCACTAGCTTATATGCAACAAGCCTTGATGAGTTGGCAAACTCTTTGACAATTGAAAGGGCAAAGTGTACAAGGTTATACTCAAGAATTTAGAATAAGGGCATTGATTCTAGGCATTTCTTCATACTCACCTAAAACTCTGCTTAAGTATATAGGTGGTCTACATAGTTATTTAGGACATACCATTCTCATGTTTAACCCTACTAACATAGATGAGGTCTCTATTCAAGCTACCCATTTAGAGGATAGAGGCAAGAATGTGGTCCCAGAAGTTGGGGGATCATCCAAACCCACTACAAGAAAGAACAAGGAGAAGAGAAAATAGAAATGGAAAGAGAGGAAGACAAACACTGTACAGAAAAAAAAAGTCTTCATGCACTCACTGTAAGAAGGATGGGCATGATGATGAAAACTGCTAGATTCTGCATCTAGATCTAAAACCTAAGAAGTTTGAGGGCAAGAAGAAGAATATTGCTGCAGCTATTCAAAAGGATTTGGGGTTAGACTCGGGAGATGATGCAACAATCGTAGCCACGGGTATAAAAGGTAAAAATTCTTAAGCATCTACTAGTAATTCTGCACAATCTATTGATAATGAAGAAAATGAGAGAAAAAGATGTGAACCTTTTCATATTTGAGTTACTTCCAATCATCAAAAGATTGACATTTTGTTTGATAGTGGCTCACAAGTAAATTTAATTTCTGAAGCAATTGTAAAGAAGTTGGGATTACTAACCACACCTCACAGGAAAACATATCCATTAGGTTGGCTATGTGATAAAGCAATTCTATAAGTGACTAGACAATGTAAACTTAAGTTTTCTTTTGGGTGAACATTTGTAGATGAGGTTGAGTTAGATATAGTTCCTTTGGATATATGTGGAATTGTTTTAGGAACTCCTTAATTGTATGATAGAAAAAATATTTTCTATAGAGCTGAGAACAATTATGTACTCATTAAAGATGGAATCAAATATATTGTAAGAGCTGATAAGCTCAATTACAATTACACTCTCATAAACCCAGGGGAGATGAAATGAATTGTAAATTCATGCAAGCAATTTTTACTAATGTTTGTAAAGGAAAATAAACCTGATAAAAGCAAAATATTTGAGGGCTGTAATGCTAAACAACAAGCTAATTTAGAAAAAGTTGTTTCAGAATACTATATACTATTCCAAGAACCTAAAAGTCTACCACCCTGAAAAGAAATAGTACACGATATTAATTTGCAGCAAGATGCTCCATTGCCTAAAATCGGAATGTACATGTTGTCCACTTTAAAGAATGCAGAAATCAAGAAGCAGGTATAGGAGCTTGTCGAGAAAGGGTTTGTAAGACCTAGCACATCACCATGTGGGTCTCCAATTGTCTTAGTGAGAAAGAAATATGGCTCATGGAGAATGTGCATTGATTACCGAGCACTAAATAAGATAACGATAAAAAATCGTTATCCCCTTCATCGCATAGATGATCTACTAGATCAGCTGAAAGAAGTTGTTTATTTTTCCAAGTTGGAATTGCATAGTGGCTATCATCAGGTGAGAGTTGTAGAGAAAGATGCATCAAAGACTACTTTCAAAACAAAGCAGGGACTGTATGAGTCGCTGGTTATGCCTTTTGGCTTAACTAATGCTCCTGCTACTTTCATGAGAGTAATGAATGATGTACTCAGATTTTTTATTGATGATTTTGTCATGGTATATTTGGATGACATTCTTATATTTAGTAAAACATGGGAAGAACATTTAAAGCATGTCAAGCAGACTCTAGATGTTTTAAAATGATAAAAACTTTATGTTAAACTCTCAAAATGTGAATTTGGTAAAACATCTTTGAATTATTTGGGTCATATAGTAGGGGGTGGTCTATTGAAGATAGATCCCTCTAAGGTTTCTCATTGTAAACTGGCCTAAGCCCAAATCTGCTACTAAAGTTAGAAGCTTCCTAAGGGCAACATAATATTGGAGAAAGTTTACTGCTAACTTTTCCTTAATTGCAACACATTTACATGCTTTGATAGGATTGAACAAGGTGTTTTAGTGGGGAGGCAAACAACAAAAATCCTTCAACACCTTGGAAGAAAATATTAGTACAGCACCAGTACTAGCACTGCCTAATCTTCAAGACCATTTGAGATTGAAACAAATGCCAGTGACTATGCCATGAGAGCAGTGTTGATACAACATGTAAACCCATATGTTATCATTCTGAGACATTTAATTCTACAGTAGTTAATTATCCCACATATGATAAAGAATTGTATGCATTAGTATAGAGTGTGAAAAAGTGGAAAGATTATTTAATTGGCAAAGAGATAGTTATACATACTAATCATCAACCACTTCAATATTTGCACTCCAAAACTAAGTTGCAACAATAAAGACACTATAGGCGGATGGGTTTCCTACAACAGTTTCATTTAGTCATCATATATAAAATGGGCATACGCAATAAAGTTGCAGATACGTTGTCCAAACCAATCATCAATTTAACTACTATACTTAAGCATAATTCAGTATTGCATGAATGCTACATTGAACAATATCCTCAAGATATATATTTTAAAGATGTATATGCAACTTTACGTCATGGAAAACAAATAGAAGAATTTAATTATCATATTAAGCACTGACTCTTGTATCATTTGGGAAAGTTATGCATTCCACAAACTGATAGAGTAAAGATAATTGGAGAAGCACAAACTTCTCTAGTATTAGGTCACCTTGGTGTAAGTAAAACAGTTGCATAGCTACAAACGTTTTGTTATTGGCCTAAAACGAATGAGATAGTTTCTAGATATGCAAGGGGGTGTACTATGTGTGCAAAAATCAAGCCCAGGAATAGAAAACTAGGCTTGTAGACTCCACTACCAGTACCTTCTCATCCTTGGGAAAGTGTTTCCATGGACTTTGTTGGGGGACTGCCCAAATCTAGGAAAGGTCATCACTATATATATGTTGTTGTGGATAGGTTTAGTAAAATGTGTACTCTAATACCATGTAACAAATAGATTACAGCTAAATAAACAACAAAGTCGTTCTTCCAACATGTATGGGTTCATTTTGGAGTACCCACTTCCATTGTATCTGATTGAGATTCCTGATTTGTTGGGAAGTTTTGGTCAAGTCTGTGGGAACTGATGGACACCAAACTGAAGAAGAGCACAACCTTTCATCCACAAACAGATGGCCAAATAGAAGTGGTCAACAGGACAGTGATCCAATTTCTTAGAGGCTATTGCAGCAAGCATCCCAAACTTTGGGATGAACATTCATGTTATGTGCAGCATGTTTACAATCATGCTAAACATTCTTCTACACAAACATCTCCTTTTGAGACTTGTTTTGGTTTCACACCAAGGTCTCCCTTGGATTTTGTCTTTGGTAAAGACATAGCAGTTGATGGACACAGTGATGTGGACAAAGCAACCAGGTTCATTGAAAAAATCCAAGAGATTCACCAAGCAGTATAGGAACAACTGGAAAAGAGCCAAGCCAAGTACAAGCCAAGGCATGACAAGCATCAGATGGAGCACAGCTTTCAAGTTGGTGATCATGTTTGGTTATATATCAACAAAGACAGAATGCAAGGTGAAGGTAAGAAGATGAAGCCAATAAGGTATGGACCTTTGAAGATACTTCAGAAAATTGGTGAGTATGCTTTTCGCTTTGATTTACCAGCTTACATGCACATCTACTCAGTCGTTACTACAAACAACTTAATACTATTTGAACCTTCATTAATTGAAGATCCCAAAGATTAAATTCAATTGCTTTCTATTGATGATTTGTTACCTAAATATCTCAATGAATTGTAGGAAGACAGAATTCTGGACAAGAAGGTGAGGACGATGCACAAGGAGATGTTAACTACCTCAGGATTGGACTCAAGGTTTCAAAATCAAGCAGTGAAAAATGGATAGATATTGCACAAGTGAGACAACTATACCCTCACTTAGTCGATGCTTGAAAACCAAATTTTGGTGGTCCAAAAGATTTTTCAGTGGGAAGGTTGTGATCCGAATCGGATCCTTAAACACTCTTAAAGTTTCCTGAACTCTGTAAAAATCATGTCAAAGTTTCAAAGTCTTATGGATGTCGAGCTTATCATAAATAACGTCTAAATAATGGAAATTTGTGATCAGCACAGAGTAATGAGGACCCTTGGTCAAAGCACACAGGCCATTGGCCCATGGTAACCGCACACTAGCACAAATTGATAAACAGGAGGTCAAATCCAGAAATGGGGGTAGTTTCTGATTAGCAGTAAAGTGCTAATCATGTATCGCACGGTGTCACTCTCAATGAAGGAAAGCCCCTAAGTGCTCGGTCCTAAGAAAAGCATAAAACCGTATAGAAATCGTCGATTTTTTTAGAAGGTGGGTCCCACACTAACAATGATAGGATATCATAAGGGCTTCAAGTGGTAAGTGGGTTCGACTGAGTCCCGCCCGATGACATACACTGTGTGACACGCATATGGTGAATGAGAGAGAAAATCGCTCACATCAGATGGGTAAATAACATGCTACTTACCCACCCGATATGGATGGAGACAGTAGGATCTAGAGGCTCCAGATCAATAGTGGAGGAATGATCTAATGGATGGTCGGATTCGACGGGGAAATAGGCTGAGGCAGATAAGATTTGAGATCCGGCATGACCGATGAGTTGGCAAAGGAATCGGTTTCGTGAAAAATCTTGGAGCAACAGAAATAACCACCGTTCAAAGAGAACTGACCCTCAGTTCGTGAGGAAAAAGGTGGCCACCTCTCCATGAAGCGTTACACAGTGATGATGATGCAGAGCAGGGGAATTCAAAAGGAAAGAGGTAGGAGATCGAAACAGCCGGGAAGTGGAAACGAATAGTTAGGAAGCGGATTGGTTTTAAGCCACGAACTGATAGAGAGTAAGATAGGCAGAGAGGAAGCAGAAAGCCAAGAGGCCAAAGAGAAGTGGATTGCAGAGAACAGAGAAGAAGCCGATCTATCCTATAGAGCACAGGCAGTATTGAGCTAGACAAAGACAGAGAGAGTTTGAGAGTCTATGAACTCCAAAGAAGGTTTGAGAGGTTCAAGCTACCTCCTCTGAGTAAACTTGTCAGGTATTGTGTCTCAGATTGGACTCATACCACTGTGACCAGTTGTAAAAAATGACTATAAATTTGGCGTCATTTTGCCTCTGTCAAAATTCAGCCCCCAAGGGAATCTTTTTATTCCACAAGAATCTGTAAATATTCTTTGCTGCTGGCCGCCTGAATTTTTTCTAATCAGATGGCAAAACAGACAACACCATCACCTTTCCTATGAAATTCTAGTTCTTTTGAGTATAAATTTTGCATGAAAAATCACCCCTAGAGAATTTTTTAGATTCCTCACTACATTAGTGGTTATTTTGTGGGATATTCTAGGGAATAATATCGTGGAATATACCCTCTCAAAATTCATGTCGTCTCTTTCCTTTGCTCGGCCTCCTTGTCAAGGTTCCAAAAGACCACTATAATTGGCCTCCATTCCTTCATTCCCCCACCCGACAAATGGAAAAATTTTGTCATTATATCAAATTATTGAGTGAAGTTCTCAAGATTCAACCCATTGGGTTGTTGGTGGACACTGAGAATAGGGAGGTTGAGGTCCAAAGGTTGAACCCACACCTTTTTGCTTAACACAATTTGTTCATCGTGGTTCATCGTAACTGTTAGCAAAGTTTGGTGGTGATGTTTGTTTGTATTGGAATATGGTTATTACATATGGCATGTTGTGTGATGAGGCCATCGCAATGGGCGGGTGGACCACTTCATCGACGCGGGTTCAACTCTTGCCGGTCTCCCAAATCAGTTGGTCATTGGCCATTTTTTATATGGTATAGATATGTTGGGTGGCTCTTTCATTTGATGGCTTGCCATGTTTCTTAATATATAATACAACAATTATGTTGGGGAGGGGTGGCTGTTCTCCACCCCATTTTTTATTGTTTTTGTTGTTATTATAAATGAATACCCATAATTTTAAACTAGGTTTTTAAGGATCACTAGTGAAATTAAGTAGAAAACAAATTCTCGCTTTCTCACTATGAGATTTTGTGCACTGACCCTTCGCCAAATTGTTGCCTCATTAGTGACTACCACTTGGCCTAGTTTGACGAGAACTTTGATCAACTATATCTTGAGCATACAAACTCGTATTTGAGTGTCATTTGCACTGTTGGAATCAGGACAACAAGCACTATGATCTCATCCTAGTTTCACTTCAATTTGATGACTTATATTTTTAAGATATTTCTAGATTTTGAGCATTCATGGAGCCATCTGAATCACCTTCTTTGTAATTTAATATTCGAAAATTGTTTCAAACTCTTTAGCTTAAACATACTACTTATGCTGCTATATTAATGGTGCGGAAAATAATTTGGTTTTTACATTGGGAAATCTAGGTAACCCTAAAACTCCTTATAAGTTATTTTCGATAGTCAATATACAAATATATTTTATATTTGTGCTTCTCTTTATAGAGGTGTCATATTGTCATTCAATTTATTTTGCAAAAGTGCTAGTGATATATTTATCAAATAGAGTAAGGATATAATTGTGTTCAAAGATTCAGAAGAAATTAGGTTTTACGCTTTCATTGAATTCTAAATGAATGTGTGTATAATATAAGAAATAAGTCGGTTTTGCATTTTCATGATGTCTACACTTAATCTATATGAACAATATTTATTGTTTTTTATTAACAATCAAATGCACTTCATGTTCATTGAATTTAATTATGTTAGGAAAAAATCAAATAATCCTACATACTCACTCAATTAAAAGTGCAGTTATCTTAATAATATCTCATCCTTGAGGATATTAGAAACTATTTCTTTTGTGAGAAGATGGATATGCTTATGTTAGTTATATTTTTCTTTGTGAGGATAAATTGACAGAATGATAATATGTAGCACTCGCTTTAGGTTGTTTCTAAAATTCTAATCATAGATCTAATTACAGTGAATAATTGAAGAATATAGTACAAAAACTTGTTGATCTATTATAGCAACCCAGATTAATAACTGTTGTCATGCGGAAAGAGTTATATTTGCGACAAATCTAACCTCCCTAGGAGTCTAAGACTCTCTAGTGACAAACGAACCAAACAAGAGCAATCCTTCTCTAAATATACGTTATTCTATGAGAGATCAAGTGTTTTTCGATCCTACCTTAGGTCCAACGCTTGTTGTAGCAGTCCAGCCTTGCTGATCCAGATGAGCTCCTCCTTCACTTTAAGACCTGCATACACTAACAAAGCAAACGATTACATAACACCTGAATATTTCATAAAACAAAGCATATTCATCACATAGACCAAGGAGTACATGAAATAATTCATTAACAACAAATCATTGAGAAGAATGGACTTATTTGTATTAAGGAAACAAAAAAGGAACCATTACAACCTGAGCCTTGGTGTTGTGCAAGCTCCTCCCAGGGTCCAACAAGAGATTTCCTCTACTTTGACAAGCTCACCCACTCCCAATATGGCAACAAGGAAGGATAGTGATCTCTCCTCACAAGTCAACAATGGAAGTCCTAATTCCAGCAGCATTTACCCTTTAGAATGTTCAGCTTTCAACCTCCCCTCCTTTGGCCCAAGGCCTGTATTTATAGTATTCTAGAGGAAGTTATTCAGTTCCAACATCAATGCGATACTCCCTCTTTTGGATGGGGTAGCTCCTCTCTTGATGGGATAAGTTCCTCTATCATAGGGATGCATGAACCATCTGGAGGCGCTCAATACACGTCAAACACTCTTCTAGAAGGCTCTAGAATGACCACAAGTAACTTTTTTAAGATGAAACTCGCGCCTTTTGACCTTTACAGGGGTACGCACCCATCCTTTGGCTTACAGAGCGTACAAGTACGCAGGTACAATGAGTTTGGGATGCGTACACTCAGGCAAGGTAGA
>APFE030526527.1:10275-22199 GCA_000404065.3 Pinus taeda
GCAATGTACATAAAAAAATTTATAGTGCCAAAAACTAAGCTCTAAAAAACACATGTGTGTTCTGCATCACCCCTTTTCAAAATCGGGTCACTTTTTTGCTATCTCTACAAAACGGGTAACAGTATGAGTTCCCATTTCAAAGTTTACATTGTTTTTTCTTACACATGCATGTATAGACTATTCTGTATAAGTATGTATGAATCTTTCTGAAATGTGTTTTTGTTTTAACCATCACTTTGGATCTCTCGCTAACTTGCCTTCTATGTTGTGATGCATCTTTGCTCGTGTGTTCCCTTCCAAGTTGTGTACTATTAAAGGTTTCCAAGGGGCGCACTCATCTCAACCCCCATGTGTTAGAACCTCTCATGCACCTTCCTTGACTCACTACAACTGTCACACCCTTGCTACCAACAGAGTTATTTTACTTGCCTCTGTGTGAAATCGTGGTCAAGGCATTACCATACGACCCATTGTTGGGACTCTTACACCAAACGGTCTAAGGTCTAATTGGGACTTCTTACCAGGGGGATCCCCTTAAATGTTGGCGGGTCTAGCACCATCAAAATTTTGGCACTAGAAGGAGGGCCAGATGACAAGTTCAGCCCTCATCATCTATTTGAATCTCTACATATCTATCATGACTAACTATCGAGTTTCTCTTCTGGAGTGTATGTCTTATGGGAATGGTTTCATTATCTCGGAAATGCTCTCGTATAACTTGTCTCATAAAACATATGATGGTGGAGGCCATGTAGCCTTGGTTAGGCATGTGGGTGGTGTTGTAAACTCATGTGAAAGACATGGATTCTTTGAAGAATACACGAGTTGTGCATTGTTCGTCTACACGCTTCAAGGGTGCCCAATGCACTAGTGTTCCATGCTACCCGAAAAATATATTCATTATATTGCTCATCTGGTTTCATACATAGACCATGCTTTCAATCACTTTGATCGTAAAGCACTAAAAAAAGAAATTACAAAATTACAAAAATCACCTGATGAATCTGTTGAACAGTTTTACATGTGCTTTTGTAATCTTGCATATCGATTCCCCGAAGATGATATTGATTGAAAATTTCTTGATGGAAGATTTGAGTATCTTCTTCACATATCCAAACCCCGCTCAGCACACTTGGGTGATGGAGTTGCGCAATCACAAGCATGCACAGTTGTTGTCACAAGCGACTATCTACCTTCACCTCATCAAACAACTCCACCACCGCGAAGTGGTGTGGGAGATCATGCACGCACATTTGTTGAACTGTGACATCCTTCCACCCCACTTGCTCTTGATATATGTGTAGATTTAGCTTGCAAGCCTGTGTTTTGTCACGTGGATTTGTTCCCTCGACCTTCATCCTCATGTTTTGTTGATCCTCCGGATTGTACTGTCTGTTGTTCTTCCATTTCGGACTCCTCACCTACTGTGAATGAGGACCAAGTTGTCGATGGAGTTAGTGTTATGCAGCCAACATGCGGCATCATTCATTATGAGTATGTGCAGGAATCTAAAGAACATGTGGTGAAGGATGACTCCCTTCCAGCTGTGCCTCATCCGCTTCATCTTGACATCCCTTGTGATTCTGCCTCTACTGATTTCCCCTATAAAAACCCAAATTTTCCAAATGTTTCTACTTCTGATCATTCACACGACACATCGAATGTTAGTCTGTCATCACAATGCAGAGAGGACACATCTTCCTCTAAAAATCCATCCAAACTTCCATCTTTCATTTATGAAAACACAGAGGGTAAACATATTTACTTCTCATCTACCCCTCTGCCTAAGTCAGCAAATCATCTACCCCTCATCCGCTTCATCCTAACATCCCTTGTGATTCTGCCACTACTGATTTCCCCTATGAAAACCCAAATTTTCCAAATGTTTCTACTTCTGATCATTCACAGGACACATCGGATGTTAGTTTGTCATCACAATGCAGAGAGGACACATCTTCCTCTAAAAATCCATCCAAACTGCATCTGCCATTTATGAAAACACAGAGGGTGAACATCTTTACTTTTCATCTACCCCTCTGCCCGATTCATCAAATCATGAGGATGCCGACAAACATCCTAAATTTCCTGATCTTGGTTGTTGTGATCTATCTACTTCTTCATCTGATCACAATGTTGATTCAATCGTTGTTAATCTATCTAAGATAGTAATATACAATGATCTATTTATCAACGAAGTTGAAACCCCGCAGACTGTCAAGGCACTGCAGCCCAAGTTGATGGTTATGTCAGGCCCTCGCTGTCCTAAGGTTGGTTTCACTTCCGGTCAGGAAATTGTTGAAACGCTCAAGGCTCCTCATTACTCTCTGCTTTGCATTGAAGATAAACCAAACACCCAAATTTCACTTCCTCCACTCGAACTACACAATCCCATCGCTCATGAGTTGGAGGAATCTTATGTTGGAAATACTGAGAGGGTGGGGGGTGAATCAGTATTATTTTCAATTAGTATTATTATTAATGTTTCAGAGCATTATTTAATCTTCAATTATTATCAACGTTTGTACAATGATAGCAGTAAACAAAAGGAACTCAAACACACATAGTTTTTAAGGTGGAAACCCCCTTCGAGAAAAAAACCAACTAAATGCTTTTCTAATAATTCTTTAATCTTCAACTCCAATTGAAAAGAAAGCTCCAACTTCCTAGAATCTAGAAAAACATTCTTTTCCAACTCCCATTGGATGGATGCTCCAACGCTTGAGATTATTCAGTATTCAATTGAATGGATGCCCCAACACCCAATGAGCTACAATTCACTCTAGCACCACCCTACCACCTTGAAGTTTTCACAGGCTTGAATCTCTTGGTGACTTCATGCACCGACCTAGCACCAGCCTAGCACCAGCCTACCACCCTATAGAAGAATAAAATAAGAATGGAATCCCGTACCAGGGAAAATGATCCACTTTACAATGATATAAAATGATGTAGAAGAAGAAGACACACTAGACCATAACCCCAACTATGACACAACCACCTAATGATGATACTAGACCTCCCGACACTACCTCTTCAACTCTATTCAACTCTTGGAAGATAGATACTTGTACAACTTTTAAAATGATGCTTTTATAATGACTATGTACATGATACTTTTACAATGACTATATGCAGTGCTTCCCACTTGAAGACTTCATGTGGTGAAATTCTTGTTGTTGTTCTACACCTTGATTGTTGCTCTTGTCATGCTACCCTCTCTCACTCTTTAGAACATTAGATATGCATTGAGTCTTCTCTTGATGAATATATAATACCTGCAAAAATTCTTCAAGGAAATACCCATGACATGATAATAGCAAAACTTACCTCATCCTGCAGAGCATATGTCAGTGCTAAACAAAACCAACAAATTAGAATAAAAATAACCTAATGCAATTAAGAGATGAAAATGTGTATACAAAATATACTTACTTGGATCTTACCTCTGCTGCATCATTTTGCTGCACCTTTCTCTTTACTGCCTTAGAAAGTCTAGTCTGCACCCTTGACAACACTTGATCTAGCTTTTTCTCTTTCCTTCTAGGAGCACGATATTGAATCTGATGTATCTCTGTAATTTCATATCTCCAATATGTGATCTTTGGTTGCGTAGTAGCCCTTTGATTCTTCTTTCCAATGCCATGGGTCTGACCCGATTTGGATTCTTCAAGGCAAAGTTATACCCAATCTCTCACAATGACCTAATTATGGACTAGTTCCATAGAGAAAACTTGTACGGCATGACACGTGTCACTTTTAGCTCCTTCAGCTCTTAAATTGATACAAAAAAAACTACAGCCTGTGCACTATCTACCATGTTTTACAGAATTCCAATCTGCTTCTCATAGAGAGAGTTATGAGGATTTTCCCAAGGTCACCTCTTTGAGATGAAATTCGGGAGCCTGTGAAAACCCTAACTTCCACGGATCATATCTCTGAAAATATAGCGAACCAAGATCTAAAATTAGGTCACGACATTCATCAGGATTTCGGCTCAAATGGGTTTTAATTTCAACATCTAAGAAATAATTTATAGTGAAAATTCCATTATCACTACTTTTGGAGGATATATGAGATTTATTTTTATAGAGTTGAGAGGGGATTCTATAGAGAATGGTGGAGGGATTTTAGGAGCTTAAAATATTATTAATTATTGACTATTCAATGACCAAAATCAACGATAAATTCCATGCCACAACCCCATGAGGATTTAGCCCACTAATTGGGGTTACTAACTTCAATCTTGAATAACTTACAAATCGTGAGGAATTACGAGGAGAGCTATATACCAATAGAAATATATTTTTGAGTAGAGTATTCCTATAATGGTTATGAGACAAGAAATCATGAATGATGATGCCAAATGTGCCATGGAAGTTCAGGGTCATCCTTAGTGCTGCTGGGGTTGACATCAATGACAACCTCAGATCATCTTTAGATCAATAATCTCCCCCTTTGGAAATGACGGCAACACAAGTACTCCTCTTGCGATCAGGGCACCTCTTCCTACTGTCTTCTCTCCCCCTTTGACATCAATGGAAAAGGGTAACTCCCTCTGACACACAATGATCCTGTGGACCTATACACACTTCCACCCCCCCTTTATGTTCTAAAGGAAAATCTAGTGTGAACTTGGGAGAATCCCAAACTTCTGGCGAAGAAATTCAAATGCTTCACGAGGTAAAGGTTTAATAAAAATATCAACGATTTTTTCTTTTTTACCAACATATTCAAGTTTGATATTCTTTTCAGCAACTTGTTCTCTAACAAAATGATATTTGATCAGAATGTGTTTTGTTTTTGAATGCATGACAAGATTCTTGGAGATGTTGATGGCACTATTGTTATCACAGAATATGGGAATAGGTTCACTGAATTGTACTTGAAGATCTTGCAAAGTTTGTTTCATCCAAAGGACTTGAGTACAACAATATGCCACTGCAATGTATTTTTCTTCCGCTATAGATAATGAGATTGAGGTTTTCTTTTTGCTCAACCACGATACGAGACAACCACCTAGATAGAATGCTGCTCCACTAGTACTCTTACGATTATCAATTCTTCCTGCCCAATCTACATCTGTAAAGGCTTGAATAATGAGATTGTTTCCCTTGGGATACCACAAGCCATATTTTTTTGTTCCCTTTAGATATCAAAGAATTCTTTTGACGACAATAATATGTGATTCTTTTGGTGTTGCTTGGAATCTTGCTACTTGTCCAACTGCTTGCATAACATCTGGTTGGGATGTTGTTGCATATAAAAGAATACCAATCATAGATCTATACAACCTCTGATCCACATCCTTAGATGAGTCGTCTATGATTAATTTGCAACCTGTTACGATCGAATTAAGGACAGGTTTGTGATCTTCCATTTTGAATTTCTTGAGCATTTCCTTGATGTACTTGGCTTGACATATAAATATTCCTTTCTCTTGCTGAGATATTTGAATCCCTAAGAAGTATGTCAAATCACCAAGTAAATACATCTCGAAATCACTTTGCATCTTTGTAGCAAAGTTCTTACTTAGTCAATCACCATTGCTACCAAAGATTATATCATCCACATATACCTCAATGATTGTTAAATTATCTTTATCTATTTATACGTAAAGATTTCTATCAAAAATATCTTTCTTGAACCCATGTTGATGTAGATATCCATCAAGACGAGCATACCATGCTCTAGGAGCCTGCTTGATACCATACAGGGCCTTCTTTAACATGCAAACATAGTCTTCTTTTTTTGATAGTAGAAACCTTCAGGTTGTTTGATGTAAACTTCTTCTTCTAATTCTCAATTCAGAAATGTTGACTTAACATCGATTTGGTAGACTTTTATTTTTCTTGAACATGCATAGGTGAGAAACATCTAGATGGCTTCCATTCTGGAAACTGGTGCAAATGTTTTGTCGAAATAAATTCCTTCCACTTGTGCATAGCCTTTGCAAACCAATATTAATTTGTTTCTAGTAACCTGTCCATCTTCATTCAATTTGTTCCTGAACACCCATTTAGTCCCAATGGAATTTTTATCTTTTGGTCATGGAACTAATTCCCAAGCGTTATTCTTCTCTATTTGATCCAATTCCTTATTCATAGCTGCTACCCAATGTTCATTCCGGTTGGCTTCCTCAAAACTACTAGGCTCAAAGGTTGCTAGAAAAGAAATGTGAGCTTGTTGTGATGAACGAAGATATCAACCTTTTCTTGTTCCAATTCCTTCATTTATGGCACCAATTATTTGATTTGATGGATGGTTCTTTCGAATCCATTCTTTTGTTCTCTTTGGAGGAGATTCTTGTTGTTGTTCCTATATATCTTGTTGATCATTATTTACTTCTTCCTGGTTGACAGTTGTTTCTTGTTCTAGAATTTTCTTTGTACCTTTTTTAGTCTCTGTCTCAAATTTCAAATATTCTAGATCTTCATCATTATTCGTTAGAACACCATCTTCGTCAAATGTAACATTTATGCTCTCCACTATCTATTTTTGTCTTAGATTATATCATTTATAGGCCTTTCTTTTGTGTGAGTAACCAACAAATATACCTTCATCAACACGTGATTCAAACTTACCCAACTTTTGATCTTCTCTTTTGATATAACATTTGCTTCCGAAGATTCTAAAATATTTTACATTAGCAGGTTTTCCTTTCCATAATTCATATGGGGTCTTGTTGCAATTATTTCTGAGAAGGCTTCTTTTGATAATGAAGTCTGTCGTATCAATTACTTGAACCCATAATTTTTCATCCAATTTTGAGTCCTTTAGCATTGTTCTACCCATTTCCTATATGATTCCGTTCTTTCTTTCAGCAACTCCATTTTTGTTGAAGTGTTCGTGCTATTGAAAATTGTCTTTTAATTCCATTTTCGTCACAGTATTGCTGAAATAATTTGGAAGTGAATTCTCCACCATTAACTGATCTTAGACACTTTATTTTCAAATCAGTTTCATTTTCGACCAACTCCTTGTAGATCTTAAAGCACTCAAATGCTTCAAACTTTTACTTTAGGAAACTGATGGTTGTCATCCTGGTATAGTAATCTATCATTAACATGAAATATAATTCTCCATCTAAGCCTTTTGTTCTCATAGGACCACTTAGATCAGTATGTGTCAATTACAATGGATGTGATGCAAAGTGTTTTTTGTTTTAAATCTGAATTTTGTCTGCTTGTCGTGCTGATAGGCCTCACATAGTGTGTTGGAAGGTTTTGAGATTTTTGGCCATTCTCGTATTGCTTCCTTTTTCCTTATCCTGACAAGATTGTCAAAGTTTATGTGACCCATTCGTTTGTGCCATAATCAACTTTCATCTTCTTTAGCTAGTAGACATGTTTTGGTTGCTTCATCTAGAACATATATGTCATTTGGAGCTCGATTTGTTGTAGCCACAATTTTACCATACCTGCCTTTCCTGATTTCACATTTTGTAGAGTTGAATAGCATTGTGTGTCCTTGATCACACATTTGTCCAACACTGAGAAGATTTTGATTCATGTTTTGAACCAATAGAACATTCTTGGCTAGAGCATCCTTACTTCTGAGACTAACGGTACTTGATCCTATAACATTTGAAGATCCATCATTTCCAAAGGACACAATTCCATCCTTATTATCTTTCAGAGATACAAATATATTTCTATCTCTAGTCATATGCGTTGAGAAACCACTATCAACATACCACACACCTTTATTGTTTTGAGCCTTGAGAGTGAGAGCACAACTATCAGTGTTCTTCTTCTTCCATGTTTGTTCGTTCTGTGGCTTCGAAGATTATTCTAGAGGATTTTCAAGTATGTAGTCTTTGGCCATGTGTCCAAAGTTTCAACATTTGTAACATTCAATATTATTTCTTCAATGTTCAAATCTATTAATGTTTTGTTGAGCCCTATGAGGTTCATATTTGACAAATCTCCTGGAATTGTATTGGTTCCTAGGGTATGTGCGATATTCTACAGCTTTATGACCAAATTTTCCACATGAATAACAATATCCATGAAAAATATGTCGGTACCTGGATGGAAATCTTCGTCGGGGAATTATCTTCCAAGGTTGTTCTTGCGAATCTTGTCCAATGAAGTCTACATTCCTGTCAGATCTCATAGGTTCATTGTATTTTGTTGTAGAAGGTCATGCTTCTTCTTCTTTGTAACCGAGGCCAATTTTGTTGTTGTAAGATTGTTGATTTTTGATGAGTTCTTCCAACGCCCTTGAGCTATTGGCATAGTTTTGGACAATGTTTCCCTTCTCCACTTCCTTACGCAGTGAGACTACTTCGGATTCTAATGCTTCCCTCTCTCTGTTGATTTCTTCCAACTTCTTTTAAAGTAACTCTTTAATACATTTGTGTTCTTCAACTTCAATTTTGAGACCTTGAACTTGTTCTTCAAGAGTATTGGAACAGATCTTCTCAGCCTTGAGCTCTTTTATAAGCTTGATTGCCTCCTTAGAAAATTCTTCTGTGGTCAATCCTTCTTCTTCGTTGTTTGATGCCTCTTATTTATTGTGCTTGGCCATAAACAATACTCTCTCATTGGCTTCTTCTTCACTGTTACTGTTTTCATCAGATGATGAGCTATCTTCTCTAGAGAGAACATTCCTTTTGAATCCTTTCTTCTTGCCTTGCTTGTTGAATTTATTAAAGCCTTTCTTTCCTTTTGAGTTTCCATCACTTCTCTTCAGACATTTTGCTGTGAAATGCCCAACCTCGCCATAACTGAAACATATCAATGGAAGTTTACCTTTGAATTTTCTCTTACCAATTTTTAGTTTTCTTGTAAAGTAATCATATTCTCCATCTGAAAAACCTTCTTCATCATCTTCCTTTTCTTCACACTTGCAAGTGCAAGTATTTGCCTTTGAAATTCTTTTGTCCTTATTAGTTTTCTTAGATGCAGCGAACGTAGTTTCTAGATGTGAAGTACCCTCTTCTTCGTCAAGTCTCATTTCATATGCTATGAGAACTCCATGTAATTCCTCTTTGTTGAGTTTTGCCATATTTGCATTGTATTCTAAGACCGATACCTTTGGGTTGAATCTTCCTGGTAACATTCTAAGAATCTTTCATATAATAGTATTATCGTCAACATGCTCTCCAAATCCTTCCAGAGTGTTGGTTATTTCATGAATGTGTTGGAAGTGTGCAACAATGTTGTAATCTTCTTTCATTCTGAGTTGCTCAAATTTTGCTCTGTAGATTTGAAGCTTTGCTTCTTTGACATTTGAGTCACCTGCTTTTATATTCTCGAGCTTGTCCCATAAAATTTTATCAATTTTACAACCCAACATGTTATGAGAAGAAGATTCAATAAGTCCACCGACAATAATATTCTTTGCTTTTGCATCATTTACCAAATTCTTCTTACCTTGTTCATTCGCGGTTGGTGTAAATCCATTTTGAACAGTGTCCTGTACTTCATAACCTTGCGCCAAGAGATAGACCTCCATTCAACCTTTCCAGAGTGCATAATTATTTTCATTGAACAGAGGTACACCATTCTTGGTGTGCTCCATGATCTCCTTCCAGTTGTTAAACTACTATTGAAGGAACCAAGCTCGATACCAATTGTTGGAAATACTGAGGGGGCGGGGGTGAATCAATATTCCTTTCAATTAGTATTATTATTAATCTTTCATAGCATTAGTTCATCTTAAATTATTATCAGTGTTTGTACAATGATAGCAATAAACAAAAGGAACACAAATGCATATAGTTTTTAAGGTGGAAACCCCCTCCGAGACAAAAACCACCTGAACGCTTTTCTAATAATTCTTTAATCTTCAACTCCAATTGAAAAGAAAGCTCCAACTTCCTAGAATCTAGAAAAGAATTCTTCTCCATCTCCCATTGGATGGACAATCCAACGCCCAAGATTCTTCAGTAATCAACTGAACAGATGCGCCAACACCCAATGAGCTACAATTCACCCTAGCACCACCCTAGCACCCTGAAGTTTTCATAGGCTTGAACCTGTTGGTGACTTGTTAGGTCCCTATAATACTAGTGATTCCCCCTTTACTATTGCCATTGTAGCCCTTATTGTTATTATTGTGCCCCTATTGTCCCCATATTTTTATTAATGTGCCCCATAGAAACCCACTATTGTTATTGTTGTGCCCTTATGTTACTACTGTTATGTCGGCTTGATTATATTGTGACCCCTTAGACTCCTATATATAGAAGGGAGGTTTAGTCATTTGTGTCATCCAAGAATTTTTCATTTGTGTAATGCAAAGGAGGTTTCCCCCTTGAAGAGGCTGAATTATAAGGCGTTGATCTATCTTTTCTATCTTTTTGTGAGCTGGTTTCATAAGATTTGGTATCAGAGCTTTGGATTCTAGGGTTTCGCTGCTCCAAACAGGTCATCATGGGATTTTCGCTATAACTTTTTTCTGTGACGTTTCAGAAGCTACAAAAAAAAATATTTGAGCTGAAATTGTTTTGAACTTCACTTCTTAATTTCAGAGCTTTTCGCGCTATATTTTCGGCAATATGATCTAAGAAGTTAGGGTTTCGCAGACTCCCGAATTACATTCCAAACAGGTGACCTGGGGAAAATCGTCATAATTATTATTATTATTATTATTATTATTTTTTTTTTTTCTCTGAGCATCAGATTTAAATTTTGTAAGAAGTTTCATAAATAGGACTGCCTGTAGGTTTTTGTATAGAAGTTTCAGGTACTAAGGTTGAAACAGTGATACATGGCACTTCATACAATTTCGCTCTACTGAACTAGTCTATAATCAAGTCACCATGGGAGATTTGGCATAAATCTTCCTTGGAGAATCCAATCTTGATCAGACTTGAGGGGTTATAAAGAGTACTCAAAGGGATACTGCAGGATGCAATTTCAGATATTTAAGATCTGCAGTTACAAAGATACAACAGATTCAATATCAAGCTCTTACAAAGTGAAAAAAATGTGTGTAGTTTTTTTTTTTAAATTTTGCATAAGATTTGTTTGAAAAATTAGTTTGAAGGAATTCAAAGGGAACAGTGAAGAATTATTAGCATTAATTGATGCCCCGAAGAAAGAAAATGGAAACACCTAGTAAGCAACCTGAAAGCTCTAACATGACCCGTGAAGAAGAGAAAGAAATACAACATGATATATCAAAATTACAAGACCAAGTACAACAAATTTCACTCTCACAAAAGGTAACTGAAGCAAAGATGAATGGCGTCGAAGCTAATATGAATGGCATGCAAGTTAATATGGATGGCGTGAAAACTAAGATGAATGGCATGGACACTAAGATAAATGGCATGGACGCTAAGATGGAAGAATTGAAGATAAATTTGAATAAGTTGCTACAAGAAATGGTTACTAATGGTGAAAGGGTAGTAAAGGAAATTCGTGATGAGAACAAAAGAAATGTTAATCATGATTTTATAGACTCCATTGTTGGATTGAAGACCCACCATGTTCCAAAAATCGATATGAGGAAGTTTGAAGGCAAGGATCCCGGAACATGTATACTACAGATGGAGCAATTTTTCGATCTCCATAATGTGAAAAACACACAAAAGGTACGTATTATAACTTTATATTTGGAACCAAATCAATTTGTATGGTATCAATAGTTTGGTCTCGTAAACAAATTGTCACTTGGGAAATTTTCACGGTAGAAATGATAGCACATTATGAGGATGCAAAAAACAACACCTTTTTTAGCCAATTGATAAATCTCAAACAAAAGGGTTCAATGATGGAGCACATTGAAGACTTCCAAAAATTGAACATAAGGGTAAAAGATATTCCAGAGGAGCATAGGATTGATGTGTTCATCGAGACTTTAAAGGATAATATCCAACATGAGGTTCGCCTTTAGGAACCTGATTCATTGGAGAAGGCATTTAGGTTAGCAAGAAAAATGGAAAGCAAAATTATGGCAACGAGGAAGCCTAC
>APFE030526527.1:48747-65612 GCA_000404065.3 Pinus taeda
CTTTCAATGTTACAATACATATTTATACATGCCGAAGCATCCAATACCATGGACCGAAAACCATAGGTAGGTTTGCCCGACCTAATATAGGGTCCAAAATTTTTTTTCCTGGGGCGCTGCCACAGACCCCGTAGAGGGGGGCTACTCGCCCCCCTCAAACCCCCCGAATAGGGGGGGATTCCGCCCCCCCTGTAACCCCCCTGCTGTGCAATCGGCGCAACGAAGGGGGGGCTTCATCCCCCCTCTAACCCCCCGGTTCACTACGCAGTTTAGTCGTGGAAAGAATATAACACAACCCAACAAGCAGGACTTCGCTCAAGAGATAGAGCAAGCACTTGAACAAATGGATATGGATATGGAGTGATAGGAATTAGAGTAGGACACCAACCTCATGCCTCACCACCAAGATGTCGACCTACCAGATTCATTGCATCCAGAAGATGAGAAATTCCTAAGTGACCCAAGAGACACTGAGATCGTTAGAAATCTATTGGAAGGAGAGATGCATAACATCTCCTTTGACGAGTCCTAGCATAGAGTTGTGCAATCTCGCAGAGTGTCAACTCCAGAAGATCATACATCTCCTGCACAGTATGAGGAGAGAGTGATCTTGTCTGATGTGCACAAACATCCAACAACATTTTCTGATGCTACTAGTGTATGCAGAAGCCACTGACTCGAGTGTTTACTTTCTGATGGTTGAGAACAAGAGAATGGCGAAGGAACTACAGATGGACAAGTAGGGAGGAGAATTTGTTACAGCATCCACCCGAGCAGAATTGAAGAAGGCAATACTAGATTAAGTGTTGTACCTTGACACAGTCATGCATGCATTTTATTACAAGTTTGGCACTGTGCATAAGGCAGTCGCCCATCTCAACAGATGGCAGCAACAATATGCTAGAAGAGTACGTATCTTGTCGAACGTGCACGCCGATGTGGATTACATGCAAACATGGATGATGAGATACAAGGGAGCCTTGCTTCACTTGCCTTAGATGATGAAGCCTAGATCGATTGAGTTGAAGGCACACATCTGGAGTTAGATCCGGAACTATGGAGAGCTCCCGTAGCTCATCACTAATCTACAAGCTTCCCATGCGCATGTATTCAAGATTATGGATGTTTTGGAGCACGCACATGTGATCCCATCTATTGGGATCACATGGGTACATGTGCATTGTAATGTAACGTCTTGTCAAGTGTAATTTCAAGTGTCGATAGTTGGATTTAATAATCATAGAGTAGATGAAGAGTCATGAGGGTAGATGAATTGTCACAAAGGGAATGTCAAGGGTCACAACACCCTTTTCCATAAATAGTCCCTCATAACTCATTGTAAAGGCTTTTGGTCATCCAATCTTCGATAGGACTTCCTTAGAGAAATCTTGGACATGATTGTAACACGCCTTGGCTTCTCCACTGCGCAGAGTTAGTATATGTCTTTGGAGGAGTAGGCGGTTGTGGTTGTAACGGTCCACTGTTGGAAGTAGTGGTTGGACATGGATGTATTGTATGACTGGAACTTACACTTCTTAATATAACAGAGCCAACATGTTTTCATGCATATGTTGTTATTGTAGTTGGACCATTCTGGTTGTTGTAGCAATGTATGTTATTTAACTTACACATTTGTGTATGAACTGTTAATGCAATTGTATGAATCTTGTTGTAGATTTGTTCTTGGTTTAAACATCGCTTTGGATTTCTCGCTATCTTGCTTTCCAACTAGTGATGCATCTTTTCTCATGTGTTCCCTTCCAAGCTGAGTACTATTACAGGTTTCCAAGGGGTGAACTCACCTCACTCCCAATGTGTTAGAACCTCTCATGCACCTTCCGTGACTCGCTGTAGCTATCACTCCCTTTCTACCAACAGGGACATCTTACTTGCCTCTCTGCGAAACCGCGGTCATGGAATTACCGTACAACCCACTTTTGGGACTCCTACACCAAACGGTCTGAGGTGCGAGATCCCCTGACATGTTGGCGGTCCAACACCATCAACATTTCTGGTGCTAGAAGGAGGGCTAGATGACAAGTTGTGTCCTCGTCTTTTTTTGAACCTTTGCATATCTATCATGGAGTCTTGCACTCTTCTCCCTCTGCAATGTTTTTTGCATGTCAAATATGTTACCATCATGAGGGAGTTTCTCGATCTCTTATCCACATACACGTATGGTGGTGAAGGTGAAGTGGCCTGGCCTGAGTTCTTACATGATTTTCTTTCCATGCTTCACGAGGAAGATGGATGTTTTAACGAATAGGCTAGTCTACTACTTGCATACACACTTGGAAAATCTCCACATCGATGGCTGTGCAGCCTACTGGCTAACAAAGTGCACTCACTTGAGCACTTTTGTGATCTCATTGAAGACACTTTCTATCATTTTGATTTAGAACGTCTTGACCAAAAATTGTTACAACAATAGAAGGCTCCGCATGAATCACCCATGGATTTTTGGCAGCGCTTTTGTGATTTGCAGTTTCAATCTCCGAAGAGCCAGATGAAATTTTTCTATCTTTGGGATTGATTCGAGTACTATCTTAAGAAATCTTCTCGTCCCAAGAATAAGTTTGAACTCAAGCCTCGCTCAACATTCTTCAATGATGGAGCTGTGCCACAGAAAGATGTGGTCAATGTCATAAGTGATTGTCTTCTGTCCCCTCATCAAACAACTCCACCACTGCAGAGTGATGTGGGAGATCATGCTCATACATTTGTTCAGCTGTTACATCCTCCCAGCATCACTTCGCTTAATTTCATGCAGATTTGGTTGTGATTCCATTGAGTTGTCATAAGAATTTTGTACCACAACCTTCGTCTTCGTACTCAGTTGTTCCTTCGGATGATACTGTATTGTGTTCTTCCATTCTGGAATCTACACTGTTGCGAACAAGGATCAAGCCATTGATGGAGTTGGTTTTTTACAACCAAAATGCGTTGTCATTCATGAAGAGTATGACTGGGAGATTAAGCATCAACACTCGACAAAGGATGACTTCCTTCCATTCGAGCCTCCTTCGTTCTTTCCTGACATCTTTGGTGAACCTGTCATCAATTATTTCGCATGTGTATCTTCATATACAGATGCACCCATTATTGATCACTCATAGGAGACACTGGATGTCAATTCATTATTTGACAATGGAGAGGATGATTTATTCATTGAAAATCCACTTGACCTTTCATCTGCATTTTTTGGAAACACAGAGGATGAATTTGTTCTCTTCTCATCTACCCCTTTGTTTGACTCATCAGATCATGAGGATGCCGATGAAATCATTGATTTTTCTGATCGTGGGTGTCATGATCCATTTACTCCCATATTCGATCACGATCATGATTCTATTGCAGTTGATTTTTCAAAGCCACCATTTATGATGATCTAGCTAAAAATGAAGTCAAAACCCTCCAGATTGTCGAGGAACTTCAGCCCAAGCTGATGGTTATGTCAGGCCCTCGCTGTCCTAAGGTTGGTTTCACTTCCGATTAGGAAAGTTTTCAATAACCTGAGGCTCCTCATCACTCATCTATATGCATTGAAGATCAATCTCACTCACAGATCATGCTTCCTCCACTCGAACTACATGACCCGATCGCTCATACATTGGAGGAATATTACATTGCAAGCACACGTGCACGACAAAAGTTGTCTTTGTTTCTTTCTTTTTGCTTGCATGTCACAATCGAGAGTATGCATATGCTTCAAAGCTGCACGCAATATCACACAATACCGTGATAAGTCCACGGACTACATGTCATGTCCTTGCACTCACTTATGTCCTGTGGACACTTCAAAACATGAAGTGTGTTTGCCTTCATTGTTATATCTTTCTTTTCTGCTGGTTCACACAACCAGCTTGCTCACGGACCAAGCCTTCACCAACATAGGTCAACCAATGCGCTAGTGGCTGCATTGGAAATATCACTTCACGTGATCGGGCCCATGCACAATTAGCTTAGGAGTAGGAGTAGTGTTTTCTTTCAGTTTGTTTGCTTGCATGATTGCTTGCTTTTATTGTTTGTTTGCTTACTTTTCTTTCGCATTTTCTTCTGCTTCTGATTTTCTTTGTTGTCTGTTTGCTTGTTTTGTTCATAGGTTAGTTTCACATGAAACCATGTATGACTCTTGAAACAAGCTGGGTAAAATATAAGAGGCCCTGTGAAGCTATCATTACTTGGTTATTTGTCATACTGCCTCTGTATGAAGAACTTGTTACTTTTAGTCCATGATACGTCGATGGAAAATGCATACTGTTTGAAGTGAACCTTGGTGAAAACACAACTCTTGCGCACTAACTAGTGTCACCTACTCTAGTCGATTGTTTTGGGTTAACCCTTGTCATCTCAGTCAAGTAAAGTAAGGTGAGGGGGAAAACCTTAACAGGCATGTCATAGGTTTATAATAAACTACTTCTCTGAAGGAACAACCTCTTCTGCTCTCAATAAGTTGGGATCCATCTTTCGTCTCTGAAATGAATAAGTGTTATGCACAATTATGAAAAAAATGAAAAAATGAAAAGTGAAAATGAAGAAAATGAAAAATGAATAAGGTGAAAGAAGAGAAAGGCTTCCTGTGTAGAGAGGTGATGCAAGTAACTCCGTTGGGGTACTGACTAGGTTCTCTAGCAATAGAGCGATGCTTGTGTACCTGTTAGCTACCTATACCAATAGGTTTCATTTTTCATGATTGGCAGGGGAAGTGCCAATATGATCTACTTTGGTGATACAAAGATCTCATATTCTTGTGGAATAAGTATACCTACATTAGGTTGATGCTGCCTTACTTCTGAATGGGTGATCCAATAGCCTAAGCTGGGTCATGCCATGTTTCAATTTTTGTTGTAGATTAGAGAAAGAAATCTGTCCAAACAGCTCAATCTTGGCAGGTAAAGTAGATAGGTAGAGAAAGAAGGTTCCAACTGCTTAACTGGGCCTTGGAAGCAATAGGGTAGTTTAGATAGCAACAAAGAAAAAGCCAAAGGAAAAGAAAAGGCACAAAAGGGTTTGCAAATCTAAGTGCACCCTCCTTGGAGTAACAAAAAATGCTAAGGAAATTGAGTGGGTAGGTAGATGGGGTTGCAGAAAGCATGGTTCATGGCATTTCCCTGGCCTAAGAAAAGTTAAAACGTGGTGCCAGTCTAGATTTCCCATTTCAGCAGTCTTGCAGCAACTTAATGAAGCATGTCTAACTTCCAGATTACCCCCCATCACATACATGGCTAACATCCCTATGCCACCCATGTTCATCAAAGAAGTCAAAGTCTTTTGTTGGTTCTAGTTTCTTTAAGAGCCACATTTCTTGTGTAAAAATTCTTTTCATTTTGATCTACTTCCTAAAAACTAAGTTGATTTCATATAAACAACTTAGTATTTTACCCCCCTCATCCACCTTTTTCTTCACTCATGTTAACTACTAACCTATCACTAATTAACTCCTTATATCCCCTATCCCCCCTATTACCATGTAAATTTGGAAAAAAACCCAAAAAATATCTATATATCACCTTCCCCGAGCATTATAGCTTTATGTATCGTTTTGAAAGTTTCAAAGGCCAAAACATTGAGCGCGACCCAAAGAGCGCCGAAAAATTAGTCTTGGGATTAATCCGGGATTTCCTCGGATTAATAACCAAAACCCGCTTTGTGAATAAACCTTGCAAAAAACCAACTAAAACCCACTTTTTACAATGTTCCGCCGGGTGCATATTTCGGAAATAATAATATTTTATCTTTCCCCGCAGTCAGTATTTCCCTCGCATCTCATCAACCCGTCGACCGTCGGATTTGGGCTTTCTCATCCGATGGCCCACATGCATATCGGACGGGCCCCGATCACCGCACTTTACCGCCCGAGAAACTGTCAGAGGGTGACGTCAGGCCTCTGCCACGCGTCACCCCCATATCTTCTCGGGCCGCCCTCTCACAATACCGTGACCGTATCCAGAGCGGTCCAAGAAAATCCACTTACCATTGTATTATACCGCCTGCCCATGTCACTGCGACGCCCGCCCACGTCAGTTCAACTCGGCGCCCTGTCGGCACCCCCGCCCGCCAACGCTCCGACGTGTCCGCCAGCTATGCAATCCCCGTGGACCACTCATAGGCTGCCACATCACTCGATGACGTCATGCTGACGTCACCCGACCCTGACCCCACCTAATGACGTCATGCTGACGTCATCCAAAAAACGCGCCAATGACCCAAAAAGTCTATATTTTAGCCAAAATTTCGTGTTTTTATCACTTTTTCTAAAAAGAACTGTTGCTCACCTCTGCATGCGAATTACGACCACCTGTCGCCAACCTGCAGAAATCGACCCGAAGAACGCTGCCACCTCCAACCCGCCTGCATTTGTGACCATTGCCGGCAATTCACCAGGTATTTACCCAAAGCATTCCCTTAGAGCTTGGTTATGTCCATAATTCTCCAGAACTAAATTAAAAAGAGTAAGGTAACCTATATTTACTAGCAAATTCCTGGTAAACCAGCATTCCTTTATAGTTGTAGGGTCGAAATTCACCTGTTGAACCCACATATAGTTACATTTTCCTAAATTCACAGTATGTCCGCGCATTCGTGGACTGAAAACCTGAGCTGCACTAATTCACCTGGAGAACAGTGCTACTAGTCCCTGCGTTTGCTCAATTAACTCTCTTTTGAGCATTTTACACCATTGTCACCACAGTTACCTCATTTTCCCCTACAATTGGCTTTACTTATGCAAAAATAGCCCTCTGTGTTGTTCTGCCCACTAAAACCAGTTCTAGTACAAGTCACAGGTACTCCTTAACCATGGAAACACCAGTAGCCCTGAATGTTCAACCTCTGAATACCCCACACAGAGAGCTAGAGTGGAAGGCCCTGGGTGATAGAGATTACCAGATGCTAGACTCAACGGCCATGACTTCCAAATTCAATATTCACCTACTGAATGAGTTAAAAGCCCAATATCTCAGTGGAGCTGATATCTTAGGGATTTGGGACTCCAACCTGCCCATTTACAATCTCCCTCAATTCAATGTCCTCCCAGACTTGATAAATCAATGCCGTTCCAGCTATGAACCATGTCAGAAAGCTGTTCTGAGCCCCTCAGGCTCAGTATTGTTCCATATCACCCCTGAGGCCATTAATGAGATGCTACACTTTCACACTGCAAAGCCCCTAACTCCTCTCTCCATCAATGACTTGATAAAGAAAGGGGGAAAGTTGTCCAGCGCTCAGATTATCAAGATTAATCAGTTATTTATTCAGCCTAAATTTGAAGCTATGAGCACCACCCTTCCTATAGCATATCAATATCTCAATGAGATGGGCAAAATGCTTGTGGATTTGATCAGTTACATGCTGGGTTATGGGACATATGAGGATGTTGATGAAACCATTATGGCCATGATGTCCATATTCTCCCCTGGAATGCCTCCTGCTGTGCAATATGATTTTGCTACATACATTGCCAATAAGATTCATGAACAATTGATGAATCTAGAAAGGGAAAAGGTGTTTAAATACACTAGGTACATCTATCACTTATTCTTATTTTATCAGCCCAATGCTTTCCATCTTCCTCTCAAGAAGCTAAATGCCCAGGGAAACCCAAGGTCTGTAGTGTTTTGGTCTTCAGTCTTTCATTGTGTATCTTTTTCACCTTACACCTACTGTGAATTCATATACCTTTTTATCCATCTAGCTATGACCTTGTTATTGGGTGTCCCTCCTCCCAGATTGACAGATGAGATGCAAAGGATTCTTCACCTCTCAAAGGCCTACAACATTGGTGATTGGTACTTTTACCAACACCATACAGTAATCAGAATATATGGCTGTGAGTTGAACCCTTATAGGTTGCCAAGATATGTCCCTATGAGACTTTTTTCCCTAGAGTATTTCAGGCAGTTTGGAAATGCAGACTTTGTCCATTTCCAAAGTAAAAACAAGAAGGTGCAACTAAAAGTGAGAAATCAGCTAGGCCCATTTCTATACAATAAAAGGGAGGAAGGATGGAAGGAAGTTGATATGATCCTAGAGACCCTAAAATTGCAAACCAGTTTCAAATGGGTGCCTTATGACCCTAATCATTTCATTTCCCTCAGGAGGGTAAAATACAAATTGGGTGGCTACGCTCACGTGAGACTGCCTCATATTGAGCAGTATGCCAATTCTTTAAGCTGGAAAGAGGGCACTCTAGAAGAGCCAATTAGTAGAGAGCAAATGCTACAAAGAGAAGCAAAGAATATTGAGAAAGAGGCTGACTTGGAAACTTGTGGGCAGGTTTCCTCTTCCTATCAAAGGCAACTTGGAGTAGCTGCCTCATCTTCTACAGCCCAGCAGCAAGCAGCCGTAATTACTCAACAGGAATCAAGCAAGGATAAAGGCAAGAAGATGGAGCAGGAACAACCACCTCCTATGACAGAACAGCAAGCAGAACAACAAAAAGAGGGGCAGCCAATACAACAAGAACAAACAGCTGAAGCCCCAATACCTACTCAGCAATAGGCTCAAGAGAATGTGCCTCCTGGGCAAGAAAAGACAGTGGAGGCCTCAGTGCTACAAACTCCACAGAAAGAGGAAAAGTGAAAGAAGAGGGATAGAGAGCAGGACACTCCCGTCACCACATCCACAAATCAAGGGGAGAAAAGGCAGAGATTGAATCCCCTCTCCGAGGAAGAAATGCCTATGGGGCAATCATTGGGCATGGGCCCACCGAGCATGGAGGCATCTACCAGTTCCTTTCAGCAGGAACAAGAAAGAACCCTTGGAGGAGAGGTCAGATCCTCAAGTCAGCAAAGGAGAGCAAAGGCAGGCATCAAGCAACAATTCATTGATATTAAAAGGAGAAATGAGCCACTCAGGCTCCAAATCTACAACCAGTTGCTTAAGATGGCCCCTACCAATCAGCAGAGGCTTATGTCAGCCTATGACATAACAGAAAGGGAAAATGACCATGAGTCATTTCATGTCCACTATGCTGCAGCCACAGTCAGCTGCAGACTATATAAGAACCAACCTTGAGGTTCTTGCCAAGGACATCCACCCTATGGACCAAATAGAACTTCACAGGCAAACGGGTGAGATGGTCTATTCAACACTGGCAGATAAAACATTGTTGGCTAATAGGTTGGAAAACAACCTAAACAATACACCTGCCCAACTTGAGTTGGAGAAGGCATCCTCTCAGGCCAAAGACAACAGGATTAGGTCTTTGGAGGATATAATCATAGAGCTTGGGCATGACCCAAAGGATCCAAAGGCTATACAAACGCTGCTGAAAATAAGAGATGCAGACCTTGCAGCTCTAAGAAAGAAGATTAAGCTCTCAGCAACCATTCACCCTCAAACAGAAGAGGTTTCCTAGCAAAGACAAGACCAGGAGGTAGCAACATCGCTGGTAGCACTGCACAAACAGCTAGTGCAAACAGAAGGGAAGCTGGAGGACACAGAGGCTGCACTGTAGGTATCCCTACAGCAGAAAGAAGGAGGTCAAACTTCTGAGCCCCCTCCAGAGATCATAAACCTTGAGGAGCCCCCACAGACTACTGCTCCTCCCACAGAGCAGACAGCTCCATCAACATCAACATCATCACCAGCACCAACCTCAGAGCAGGCTCCGAGCCTTGATATGTAGAAGTTAATGAGTGAAATCAAGGTCCTAGAAGCCCAGATGACAGAGCTAAATGGAGCCAAGGAGAGTTTAGCTAAGCTGAATGAAAAATATGACAAATCCAAGTAGAATGTAGCTGAAAAAGGGAGAGAAATAAAAGCTCTCAAAGAAAAGATAAAGGAGCTGGAGAAAGAGCTCACCCTTGACAAAGTGGTGGCTGAGGTCAAGACAATTTTGTGGACCCACATTGGCCAATCAATAACGGATCAGTGGCAATATATTGAGACTATCCATGAGCAAATGGAGCTCATAGGCAAAGCACAGAAGGAAGTCCATAGAGCAAGGGCATCTCTAGGCAGTATGCCTGAGATAGCCAACAGAATGATCAATGTGCTTAATAACCAAACAGGTCCTCTGCTGGCAACAATAGTAATCTCCAACAGAACTGAAACCATCCAGCTGATAAAGAGGGCCCTCACATTGAAAAGCCTAGTGCAGACATTGGATAGAAGAAGCCAGGACATGCAAACAGAAGTCAACAGATTCATGGACAAGTTTGCAACATTACAGGGCAGAGGTCTTCCTAGCTTGCTGAACAGTGCAGGGAGACTACTATCACATGAGATTTATGCAAAAAGGGTGAACACATTTGCCACCAATCAGATAAGTCAAGGATCGTGTACTTCAAAGCTAACAGGGCCAACATCTGGGCAAAGTCTCTATGACAGAATAGAGAACTTATTTTTTATTATGAATGAGATCAGACATTTGTTTGAAGTGCCTCCAAACTTCTACAAATACACAGAGGCAGATGAAATCTTAGATGCAATTTTGAGGCATCAATTGCCTACACAGGAGTGGTGGACCAGAATGATACAGTTATTACTGTAAACATGAGGTTTTCATCAAAGTTTTTGTCATCAAAAAACATAAGTCATCATATTCAGAAAATATGATGCATACACTATGACTGGAGAAAAGTTGAATGAGCCAACTCAGTAGGAAGATTCGGCCACTAAAAGCAACACTGACAGCTACAGGTAACAGGGCCGAGAAAGCTACAACATGAAAAAGTATAAACACACATCATTCAGCATTAATGCAGAACGCTCAACTGACTCAGTGTCCTCCAAAGGTCAAGAAGAGCTCTGACAGAATTAAAGACTATTTATCTTACATTTAGGGTAGCAATAACTTCCTTATCTACTATTTTGTAAAGTTGGTGAGCGTATTTAATCTATCAAATTACTCAGCGGTTCAGATATTTTGTAAAACCGATTGTATATATTCCCCCTCGCATAAGCTTGCAGGGGGTGGTTGTTTTCTGGTGAAGAAAGGAAAACTCGGCTGTAATTTCTGAAAGGATGATATAAATAAAGCTTGGAGTTATAGGAATTGGGTCTTACTGATGCATGCTGTCTTGGAACCATTGAATGCTACAGGATTCTAGTGCCATGGCTTAATATAATAAGTGTTCTCTATCTCTGTCAATGTTTTGTTATTGGTTTAACCTCACATCTCTCATATGTTGTTCTAAATACTAGGAAGAAAGAAAAAGAATAGCTCAGGATTTGTCCATGGAGACACCCTGATCTCAATCTATCTTCACTATAAATGTTTTCTATGACTTTAGCTGTTTAATTGGAATTCTTAACTGCTCCAATACCTGAAATTTCACAGTACTATTAGTAATTCAGAGAATGCTACTAAGTAGAAATTTTGTTCAAATTGTTATCAAAACTGTCTGTAATTCCATTTCCATGTTTCACTCATAATCAGAAATTTATATTAAGAATAGCCATCTAGCCTTGCAGTAAAACTTTCTCCATCATAGGCACCAGGACTGTCTCAGATTTCTGACTCCATATGCCCAATGGACTAGCATCTTTTACACATTTCATGCCCTTCTCGCAACAACGGTTCACAACCAAAGTCTCAAAACAAAAACTGAAACTTATAGCTAGCCTAAAATCTTCACAAAACAGAGCCAAAACTTAAAGAGAGAGCCCTCTCTGATTATAGGTAGGCTAGGACGTATATTCCAAAGCTTGGTTAGTGGGTACCCCGACCGTATTCCCTTGGGAGTCATAGGGAACAACCTGGGTGTTAACATAAATGGCGACTTCGTTGCGGACTTCCTCAGGATTTTCTAATTGCTGTATATTTCCTAAAGCTACGGTGAAGCCTGAATGTCAGCCAGGAAGCCTTCAAATCTGTTTTTGTTTTACATTAACAAGTTTACATAAAAGCTGCTTCAGTCTATCTTCATGCTAGCTTTGAGATATACACATCCATTCCAAAATCTTGTCTGGTCCTTGCAGGTACAAGAAAGCTCTAAAAAATACTCAAAAAACAAGTTCAGAAGCTGGTTCCCAAGAAGAATCAACGGTATACAAGGTCAAATCCTGACCCTAATCCACCAACTGTTTTTGAAATCCATAACACAATCCCTAAAAACATTAGGAAGCAGCAAAGACAGGAAAATCCTACTGATTTGAGTCCGGAGACAGTTTACCCTAACCCTGTTCCCACTCCAATCAAGGTTCTATTCCGGTCTACCCCTGGTTCCCCTAGTTCACCATCTACAACTCAAAGCCCTCCTTTCACACCTTCATCCACTGCACATATTCCCTTGACCAACACTGTAGTTTCTGCCATACCTATTACCCCTGTTGTACCAATCGTTCCTGTTGTCCCGTTTATCCCTGTTAATCCTATAAACCTGGAAAATATGGCTAATAGATATGCGCCCCTGCAGTTACCTGCTAATGCTGTAGCCCTACCGCATGACTACCAATCCAAAATCTCATACTTTGACTCCACTGGCCCTTTCATAGCTATTCAGCATGCCAGAAGGATGCAAGATCATTTTGAGAACTATGAAATTGATGATGACAGTGTGAGAATGAGAATTTTTGTTCAGAGCCTGATAGGTGATGTAAGAACCTGGTTTAGATCACTTGCTGCAAATACCATCACAACTCCTGATGAGCTTTATCAATCCTTTACTAACAGATGGGAAAAAAAGAAAGATCCCTTGCACATACTGGGTGAATATGATACAATCAAATGAGGTCCTCAGGAGACCGTTTTGGAGTATTGTGCAAGATTCAACAATGTATATAACGCAATACCACAGAATTTAGGACCTCCTCCTGATTTAGCTTTGTACAAATTTCCTGATGGTTTTGACCCTGATATGGCATATCAGTTGAAGGAAAGAGCCCCTGAAACCCTTGAAGATGCCCAAAAAGTTGCCGTCACAGTAGAGGCTAACCTAATTGCCAAAAGAAATAGGGCAAGATTGGAAAAGAGAACCACCTTCAAAGAAGAACCCTCATCCTTTGATCAGAAACTGGATGCAATACTCACTGGTATGAAGAGGTTGGGTGACATAGTAGAATCAGTTGAGAGAAAGTCATCATGGGAAGCACCGCCAAATAACCCTATAAGGAATCCCAATTTTAGGAGAAATCAAAACCCAAATGTTGGCAAGGCCAGTTTTGATCCAGAGATAAGACCTCTGTTCCAGGAAAACTATATTGAAGCATCCACTTCAAATGAGCAAGTAGATGACACCCACATTAACCTAATGGGCCTGAATGATGAGAAACAAGTTTTTCTGAGTCATGAAGATCACAAGGAGGATGACATTAAGCAATTCCAAACCAAGTCAGGTGAGTCATTTGACTTTAAACAAGGTTATGAAACAGCTGTTTATGAAGTTCATAAGCAATACAAGCTAAGAAGCAGGATTGTAAATGTAACACACCCTGAAAAAGCAAAGGATAGCCTGCAGCCCAAAAGAGCCATAGTCACAGAGCCCCATGACAAACTGATTCAGTTACAAATGAAGTAACCGTTGAAGAAGTTACTGAACTATTTCCCTCAAAACAATAGCCAATGGCTCCATCACCTTTATAGCCTAATCCAAGTAATACTCCTCGAGAGATGAGTAAAAAGGACAAGTCTCAAGATCAAGATAAGAATCAAGAAGAAAACTTAATGAACAAGGAAAACGTTGTCACCCCCAATACCAAGATCCAATCTGAAAGACCCTTTGACTTAGGAGCTGAAATTGGCAAATTGAAGATAGCTATTCCTCTTTCAGAACTAGCCAAGCATGACATATACAAACAACAAATCAAGAAGTCCCTTCAACTTACTCATAATAAAGATAATGTCAATGTGTTAGATGACACCCCAGAATTTCTTTTCAGTCCAGAGGTTGATGGAAAGACAACAGTTACATGGATCTTACCTTTCTATGTAAGCTTGCATGTTCATGATAATATACTACATAATGCAATGTTTGATTCAGGCGCCTCTCATAACCTTATGCCTAAATCAGTGATGGAGAGGCTCAACCTAGACATTACAAGACCTTATAAGGACCTATTTTCATTTGAATCCAGCCAAGTTAAATGTTTAGGCTTATTAAAGATCTTTGTGTGTCACTTGTCCAGTACCCAAATAAAACAATTCTAATGGATGTTGTAGTTGCTGATATCCCACCCAAATATGGAATGCTGTTATCAAGATCATGGGGGACCAAACTCCAAGGTTCCCTACAATTAGACATGTCATATGCCACCATCTCAGTCTTTGGTCAACCCAAGAGGCTATATAGAGAGTCACTTATGAAATACATGGTCAGCAGTGAAGACAATCCTAAAAAATTTCCCATATATGCTGTCCATTCTGACATAGACTCCTATATTCTCTTCAATGACAATACAGGTCCCACAAATGATGAAGAAACACAGACACTCAAACAAGATCGGCATATAAATGAAGAAACTGCTGATCTAGAAATAATGGTTGAGAAATCAATAAACAAAACTGTTCAAGAAGACAAACCAAATGTAAGCCAAAATCTCAAATTGTTGATGCCAAGTCCCACAATAGTTGGCAAATATCCCCTTAATCAAGAAGTCCTCTGGTTTCTTGAATTCGATGGGTCAGTCAACAAATTAGGGGCAGGAGCAGGGGTTTGGATACATAACAAACAAAACAATCATGCAGAGGGCCGAGCCTATAGATTAAACTTCAGGTGCACCAACAATATGGCAGAATATGAAGCTCTCTTACTAGTCCTCAAGCTAGTAAAATCCTTACAAGCCATAAAAGTTTCAATCCTAGGAGACTCAAACCTAATTATCCAACAAGTAAAGGGAAATTTTGTCACTAATGACAAAAGACTGAGATCTTATAGGTCTGCTGCTGCTGAAATACTCAATTCCTTCACTGAATTTCAAATTACCAAAATTCCTAGAACCCATAATCTTCATGTTCATAGTTTGGCTACATTTGCAAGCACTTGTAGACTACCTTTTGAACCCCAGCATTGCTTTACAGCTGAGATAAAACACAGACCTTGTTTCCCAAACAATGTCAAGGATTGGCAAGTGTTTGAGGATGATACACAAATAAATAATTTCTTGACTTTGCAGCAAGAATTTTCAGGACTAAACATTGATACAGAGGCTGCAAGTGATTCACAAATACTAGGTGAACAGCACCAGACAAATATCTCACTCAGAATAGCAAATCAAATGCTTTGTCCAACAAACTTTGACCAGGAGAGAATACAAGAACTTGAACAATTACATTCTGAGGAGATAGCTGATGCTGAAGCTGAAGTTATACAATTGAAAGACAATTTTCTTCCAACAGGCCTAGCTCCATTAGAGGACATTTTTTACTCAAATGATGTCCCTAGAAAACCAAAATTGCAGCCCCTTAATGCTTCCATTGAAGAGTGCAACATTGGAACTATTGAAAAACTAAAGATAATTAAATTGTCTGCATCTTTACCACCTGATCAGAAGCCTAAATACATTGACCTCTTCAAAGAATTCCAAGATGTCTTTGCATGGAGTTATGAGGATTTAAAGTCCTATGACACCTCTGTCATTCAACACACTATCCCTCTCAAGCCCAATCAAAAACCCTTTAAACATAAATTGAGGAGAATCAATCCTATGCTTCTCCCTTCAATTGAAAAAGAGGTACAAAAAATGTTTAAAGCTGGCATCATAGCACCTCAGATTCTCAGAATGGATTTCAAACTTAGTCCCTACAAGAAAGAAAACTGGTGAAATAAGGCTCTGTGTTGATCTAAGGAACTTGAATCAAGTGTCCCTAAAAGATAATTACCCCTTACCCAAGATGGATCACATCTTGCAAAGAGTAGTGGCGGCCTCAAGAATTTCTTTACTTGATGGATTCTCAGGTTTCAACCAGATCCTAGTTCACCCTGATGATCAGAACAAAACAACATTCACAACCCCATGGGGAACCTTCAAATATGTCAAAATGCCTTTTGGGTTGAAAAATGCAGGGGCTACATTCCAAAGAGAAATGAATATTGCTTTTGCCAAAGAGGTTCATGAATTTCTTGTCATTTATTTAGATGACCTCACACCTTTCTCCAAATCTGACCAAGAACATTTGAAACATCTAAGGCAGATATTCGTAACTTGTAGGAAATATGGAATTTCCTTAAATCATAAGAAATCCCTGTTTGGTTTGGAGGAAGGTAAACTGTTGGGTCACGTCATTTGCAAAGATGGCATTAGGATTGACCCAGACAGAATCCAGGCCATCTTACAAATGCCTCATCCAAGAAATATAAAGGAATTACAAGCCTTTCTAGGTAAAATCAACTTCCTAAGGAGATTTATCCCAAATTTGGCCGAACTAAGCAGATCAATCAATAACATGCTTAAAAAGGATTCAAAAGTAAAATGGACAGTAGAAGCAAATCAAGCTTTTGAAGGTATCAAATTAGCCCTCACTCAAACACCAGTCTTAACCAACCCTCAATTTGATAGGGAATTTATCATATTTTCCTTTGCTTCCCAACACACAATTGCTGCTGTTTTATTACAGAAAGATGACCAAGGAAATGAGAAACCCATTGCTTTCTTTAGTAAAGCTCTTAGAGATGCACCCCTGAAATACCAGATCATGGAAAAGCAAGCATATGCTTTGGTCAAAGCTATTAAAGACTTTAGGATCTACATCCTATACTCCCATGTTATAGCCTATGTATACATCCTATACTCCCATGTTATAGCCTATGTACCAAGCCCAATTGTTAAAGACATACTTACTCAAGAGAACTTAGAGGCCAGAAGAGGAAAATGGATTGCCAACATTTTAGAATTTGATATTGAAATAAAACCTACAAAACTGATAAAAGGGCAGGGTTTGGCCAAATTAATGTCTGAAACAAATTTCCAAGCCTTAGACATCA
>APFE030526528.1:15414-37292 GCA_000404065.3 Pinus taeda
TATATACAAAGGATGTCTTTTCATTTGTATCATCAAATAATTGTTCATTTATTTAATTTAAAAGAGGTTTCCCCCTCGAAGAGGATAATTTTTAAGTCATTGATCTATCTTTTCTTCTATTTTGTGCGTTGGTTATATAACATTTGGTATCAAAGCTTTGGATTTTAGGGTTTCGCAGCTTCAAACAGGCCATCATGGAATTTTCGCTATAACATTTTTTGTACAAAACTTCAGAAGCTTAAATTACGTCCACGTGGAGCCAAATTATTTGTTACCTTCGTGTCGAAATTTCAGCTCTTGGTTAGGGTTTTTCAATTTCCAGAATTCAGTATCAAACAAGTGACCGAGGGAAAATTGTCATAACTTTATCTTCAAGCATAAGATTAGAATTTCATAAAATGTTACAGAAATAGAATGGAATGTAGTTTCTTGTGTGTCAATTTCAGGGCCGAAGGATGAAACAGTGACATGTGGCATTACATACAAGTTTGCTCTACTGAACCAATCCATAATTAGGTCATTGTGGGAGATTTAACATAACATTATCTTGAAGAATCCAATTTTGGTCTAAATTGTGGCATTGGAAAGAAGACTCATAGGGCTACCAGAGGAAGTAATTTTATACCTTAGAGATCCAAAATTATAGAGTTACAACCATTTAAAGATTGAGCTCCTAAAAGAAAGAAAAAGGTGTGTGTATTGTTTTTTAAATTTCATAAATTTTGTTTGAAAAATAACTTTGTAGTGATTCCAAGGGAATATTGAAGAAAATATATCAGTATTAGGTCCTAAAGTTCCTCCCAAACAAAAAAAATTCTAGACCCATTAAGCCCATATAAATCTCTACTATGACGCATGAAGAGGAAGAATTGCAGCGTGATATATCAAAATCATGGGACCAAGTGCAACAAATTTCACTCTCACAAAGAGCAACCAAAGATGAAACAAAAGGGGACATGGATGGTTTAAAAGAAGAAATAAAAGGTGACATGGATGGTATAAAAGGAAACATGAAGGTTTGTAAAGTAGACATAAATGCGATGAATGTCAAGCTGGAAGGGTTGACAAAGTTGTTGCAAGAAAAGCTTCCCAATGGTGACAAGGTAATCGATGAAAATCATGATGAGGACAAAAGGAATATGAATTATGAATTTAGAGACTCCAATGTGGGGTTTAAGAACCACCACATTCCAAAGATAGATATGAGGAAGTTTGATGTTAAGGATCCGGTAACATGGACATTGCAAATGGAGCAATATTTTGATCTACAGGATGTGCAACCCTCACAAAAGGTACATATTGCATCTTTATATTTAGAACCCAAACAGATTGTACAGTATAGATGGATTTGTTCTCATAAACCACTTCTCACCTAGTCAATTTTTACGGAGGAAATGATAGCACATTATGAAGATACAAAGAGAAACACCTTCTTTAGCCAATTGATAAATATCAAACAAAAGGGTTCAATGGCGGAGCACATTGAAGACTTCCAAAAATTGAATATTAGGGTAACTGATATACCAAAGAAGCATAGGATTAATGTCTTCATAGGGACTTTAAAAGATAATATCCAACATGAGGTTCAAATTTGGGAACCTGATTCATTGGAGAAGGCATTCAAGGTGGAAAGAAAAGTTGAAAGCAAAACTATGGCAATAAGGAAGTCTACCACTCACAACTATAAATATGGAAGTGTGGATGATCCTAGTCTTCCACAACCTACAAGGTTGACACCACAACAATTGGAGGAAAAAATAGAAAAAGGTCTTTGTTATAGTTGTGATATAAAATACACTAAAGGTCACAAGCATGCTGAGAAGAAATTATTCTACATAGATTGTGAAGAGGAGGAAGAAAAGGAACAATAAACATAAAAAGAGGAACCAACCCCGGATAAAGAAGAAATGAATCTGATCATATCTTGTAATGAGTTGGTAGGAAATACCACTCATCAAACTCTCAATATAGAAGGATATATCAAGAAGAAAAAGGTAATAGTGTTGATTGATTCGAGTAGTACCCATAATTTTATTCATTGTAAGATAGCCAAGGAATCGAATTGCTTCCTATATCCAACACTAGGGTGTCAAGTGATGGTTTCAAATGGAGGAACTATAAATTTCTCTAGAAAGTGCCATAATATCAAGCTAACCATGGGGTAATATGTATTGAATAGTCCAATTCTTTCCATTCCAATGGGTGGTGCTGATGTTGTACTATGAGTCCAATGGTTACAATCTTTGGGGACAACAGCTTTTAATTTTCAAGAAATTTTCCTGAATTTTTTTTGGGAAGGAAAGGAAGTTGAATTAAGGTGGTTCATAGGCAAAACCAAGAAACATAATCAGCTCTAGTTGCATGACAAAGATTTTGAAGAAAGAAGAATAGGTGTAATTGCATAATTATGCTCACTAGAGGTTCAAACATCAAAATCATCTATTTCTCCATATCTCCAAAAGGCCTCCCACCCATTCGTGATCATGATCATGTTATTCATTTTATTCCAGAAAGTGTTCCTCCAAACATCTGGCCTTACAAATATCCTTATGCCCAAAAGAGTGAAATTGAATGTATGGTTGCAGAAAAGCTAGAGGCTGGTATAATTCAAACCTAGTCATAGTTCTCTCTTTGCTCCAGTAGTATTGGTGCACAAGAAGGATGGATCATGGCATATGTGTCTGGATTATAGGTGTTAGAGCCTGGATTGACCTCAGGCTGAAGGAAGGCAATCCTAGGATAACCACAAACCAAGCTTAACTTGGTAGCTAGCCCTACCAGGTCGAGAGATGGCTCTCTCCTTTATGGATCTCAATCAAAATGACTGTATTAGATGGGATTTTAGGCTAGGTACAGTAGCTCAGGGGATTTTTATTGAATTTGTTGGTTTTTGTGCTGGATCACATGGAGCTAGGCAATTTGGTTCTAGGAAATTAGGCTAGAAAACAAGGTGTTCTATGGGGCAAGGTAGGTATAGGCTTTTACACTTGTAATTGGGTGAGATGAGATGTCTAAGACTAGTGAGGAGCTGGGGAGGTCATGTATAGATCATGTATCCTTCTCAAACAGTAGAAAACATAGAATATTGAATGGTTTCCCAAGGCAAAGCACTGTAAACAATGAATTATACCTATCTATCTTGATATCATTCAGTTAGAAGCAGTGAAATAGATTATGGCACACATAAACATGTAAGAAAACTGATAACAAAAGGAAAAACTATGCAAAAACACCATACAACAAGTATCCCATAAAAATAGTTGCAAATCCTATTAATTTCCTTACCAAACTGCTTACAATGATGTACAATAATGTTTCAGAGCATCCAAGTGTATCAAACCCTTGCAAATGAGAAAGAAAATACATGATATAGACAACAAAACCACTGATCCTGACCATCAGGGGTCGAATCCATGAGAAGAGGGGTTGTTAGAACCATTTCCAAACATGGACCAAGAATATAGACAGTCAAACTACTTGCCTCTATAAGCATGGAAACTGATTCATTAGCCTCAAAACCACCTCTAACTAATGAATCTACCCTCTAACATTGTTTTACCATCACAATTACATACCATGTCATCAATTACATCATAAAAACAACCATGAGGAGAGAGAAAGTGAATCCATAGTGAAAACAGGTGAAATTTTGATTTTATGGGCAAATTGGTCAAAAGCGCAGCACCACTGGTCAAAAACACAATGCCACTTTCCACTTGCATTTGGAGGCCTTCCTCTTGACAAAATTGAGTCCAAGATAGCTCATTGGAAAGGTATTCAAGTCTAGTTTTTGGAAAAACTTGAATTTTTGAATTTGGAGGTAATTTTCCCCATCAAAACTTGAATCTCCCAAGACTGCTTCTGTGTGTCCAAAATGAGGCAGAGACGTCATTGTTTAGTAATTTTTGGACCTTTTGGTGACTCAGATTTGCTTAAAAACTTTTGAAAATTTCCAAGGTGCATGTTCTCATCCTCCTGAATCCAAATATGCAAACCTTTTGTTCATCTGATGCTCCAAGGAAAAGCGCAGCGCCGGTGGTGCTACGCTTCTAGGCTAGTTTCCTGTGTTGAAAATTTCAAAATTTGAAAAATGCAAAAAATCTTCAAAACTTGCCCAGATTTGGCATGGGACACCACCATTAGCTACTTTGATGGGCCAGTGAGGCTTCAGGTAATATTTTCAACTTATCTTGCTCCTTTTTGCTCTTTAAAACCTTCCTCAACCTAGATTTAAGCTTCCTGATCCTCATGTTACAGATTTTGTTGCAGGTCATGTAATGGTAGGCCATGTGGCAGAGCATCTTCTTATCCCTGTTGGCCTTCTCAAATAGCCTTTTGAGATGTATGTTGACCCTCTCAAGCCATTTTTCCCTATCATTCTCAATCTCCTGCTCAATAGGGGTCAATGGGACATTAGCCTCCTTGACAATTTGCCTATTTGCTTTGACTATTTGCAGCTCCATGTGACTCGCTCTAAATATCTGATGATGAACTTGGCTCTCTCTAAGTTATCTGCCAAGGATTGTATTTCAGCTTCTCTCTCTTGAATGATGATGTCCTTGACAGTTTCTTCATCCTGAGCTTCCAGGTCAATGAAGTCAATTCCATGATGAGCAAAGTGTTGTTGTGGCTCCTCATGCTCAATGAGATCAAAATCTCTTTCCTCCTCATCACCAATATCTTCCTCCTGCACTTTTTCCTTGCCTTTTCTCAACTACTCAACCTGTACCTGTTTTGTCGATGACGAAGGCAAATCCCCTTCCACACCTTGTGGAGCAAACATTTCCCTGTGGACTGATGACAAAGGCAAGGCCCCTTCCACAGCTTGTGGAGCAAGCACTTTCCTAGCAGTTGCAAAAAGTCTCCTTGTGCCTCTCTAATATGTTAAATACACTGGCACCTCAGCAGTTTTGGTTTCCTTGGCCCCTTCCCTTGTTTTTCCATGGCTAGAAGGCCCACCTTCTTCTTGATACACTGGTGAAGGGATCTGTGGACCTTTGAACATCTCATGAGCAATGAAAGTCTCCCATAGAATGTTAAGAAGGCTAAGATGGTGTAGAACAATGATTTTAATCAAAGAGTAATGGTATATGTTGTTCAATTGTTGGGGGTATGATTTCCTCTGTACAATATGTGCCATTTTCTCAATGTTTCTAAACATGAAGTAAGGGAGATTCAACATCTTTACTCTAGTGAAATGCATGAGGAGTCTAATATGATAGGCATACAACCGAGAGAACCTACCTTCACAAGTGAAGTACTTGATAATAATCCTCATCAAAGGAACATACTTTTTTTCCAAAAACTTAAAGGGGAATAACTTCTTCACTTGATTTCTGTATTTAGCCTTGATATAAGGCTCATAGTAATCCTCATCAAGATGATGATCCTTGTACTATTTTTCACCCACATTAGGGATTCTAGTGGCCTCTGAAATGACAGTTGGTGAAATTGTGAAGGTTACTCCGACAAGTGTCACCTCATTTTTATGCAAATGGGTCACAAAAAGTCTGGCCAACTCATGGTGAAACTGAACTCTTTCCACCATCTCACAAAATTCAAAACATGCTTGATGCCTGAAAGAAGAAACTACAAGTGGGCAGGCCTGTAATTCCCTCAAGCTAGTGGGCTCCTCTCTGATGATTTTTCCTCCTTTATGGGGCTTCCTTTGTTGTCTATGTCTCTCCATGGAGCTTTCACTGAGTGTTTCTTCTTCAAACTCATAGTCACTGTCTCTTTCCATTGTTTTCCTTTGTTTACACAATGTGATAGTGGTGGTATAGGCAATGACATGGGGAAATGAATGCTAATGAGGAATAGGTGAAATAATAGGTAAATGATGGAGGAAGGGGTTGTAGGGAATGATAGGGCAGTGATGGAATGTAATAGGATAGATGGAATAAGGGTTTGATATCAATAATGAGTGACAGAAATAAGAAAACTAGGGCTTACAACAGCAATTAGGGTTTTAATTTAAAGGAGGAAAGACCAAGCAAATTCTCATGAAAGCACCCTAAACAACAATAAAATGACATTACTTACCTTCAAGAGGAAATTTTGGAGGTGATTTGGTAAGTTTGGAGGAAGTTTGGGGCGATTTTAAGCCTTGCTGGTCAAAGCGCAGCGCACCCTTGAAAGCGCAGCACCTGTGTATTTTTACACTAGGAAAAATATCTAGAAGTGCAGCGTCGGCTTCAAAGCGCAACACCACCCCTCAGAAGAGCAACGCCGCTCCAAAACTCCAAAAACATAGCACTTTTTCTCTTTTTCTCAATAACACTTGAAAATCGACCTTTGCTCTCTTCTTGGCTCTTCAATTCTTCAATAATGACACAATGGGATGAAAAATAGGAAGATGGGTTTAGATAATTTCACTTTTTGATTTTTGTTTGTGAAAACCCACTTTATAATGTCTAGTTGTATTTTACAATGCTATGTTTTTCATGTTTGTTTTCTTTTGCTTGGCAAATGAACTGATGCTCAAAATCACTTGATTTTTGCAGCGGCAGGTACTTGGCAGCATCACAAGTTTTAGGAGGAGCTTGGGAACATATATTACATATAGAAACAATAAAACTACATCATGATGAAAGATAAAAACATAATACTATGTTTTCACCTCAAAACATGTTTGAGGTGAGAACTACATTCAGCCTCTCAACTGATAAATTATGATTTTAACAGTGATTATTGACCTCCTCATGCGCTTGCTGACCCTTATTAACATATAATCATTGAATTTGACCATGGAGGAAAATCTAAGACCTAATGAGACCAAACCCTATGTAATTGATGAAATGGACTGAAAAGTATGAAAGTAGATCAGCAAGTACATACCATGAGGGACAAACTAAAGCAAACCCTACCATCAGTGGATCCATGACCTAATGGAATGCAACCTCATCAGAATGAGACTCCTACTATGAAATGAAAAAAAGCAGATTTTGATCATTGATGGCAGTGTGAAGACACTGACACTAACAATAGGGAGCTCAACAAGCTCACTATTAAAGATAAATTTCTCATTCTTGTCATTGATGAATTATTAGATGAATTAAATGGAGCAATTTACTTCACCAAGCTGGATCTTTGTTTAGGATATAATCAAATTAAAATGAAGACTGAATACATTCTGAAAACAACATTTATAACTCATGAGGGCCATTATGAATTTTTGGTCGTGCTCTTTGGCCTTACTAATGCACCTTCCACATTTCAAGGTTTGATGAATTCCATTTTCAAACCCTTAGAAAATTTGTGTTAGTATTTTTTGATGATATACGAATCTACATCAAGTCTTGGAAGGATCATGTTCAACATGTTGACAGGGTCCTCAAACTATTAGAGGAGAAACAATTATATGCAAAAACCTCCAAATATTTCTTTAGAGTACATGAAGTGGAATATTTGGGTCATATTATATCTCATGAGGGTGTTAAGGTAGACCCTAACAAAATTAAATCCATTAAGGAATGGAAAATCCCCACAAACATAAAGTATCTTCCAGGATTTCCTAGTTTGATAGGTTATGATCGCAAGTTTGTTCAAAATTATGGGACAATAGCGGCACCTCTAACGTCGTTATTGAAGAAAGATGCATTTTCTTGGACTCCAAAAGCAGCAAAGGCATTTGAACATCTTAAAGAGGGAATGTGCCAAGCACCAATCTTAGCTATGCCAGACTTCACAAAAACTTTTATTGTGGAATATGATGCCTCAGGAAATGGAATTGGTGTTGTTTTAATGCAAGAAGGAATACTCATTCTTTTACCTAATGGGAAGACACTTCAAAGTAAAAATAGATCTAATAATATTAAATACTTTCGGGAACAAAGATTATCTTCAAAATAGAAACAAAAATGGGTGACAAATATGTTGGGTTATGACTTTGAAATCATCTACAAAAAAGGGAAGTAAAATGTTCTTGCATATGTACTCTCGAGAAAGGATGAGGATGTGGAAACTTTGTTTTGTGCCATTTCTATTATCCAACCTGAGTGGATAACCGAAGCAAGGTATGAATGGAAGAATGATGAAGAGGTATGGTCACTCATTCAAAAGTTGCAGCAAGCTCCCAGTACATCTGATACATTTAGCTGGAAAAATGATTCATTGTGGTACAAAGATCTCTTATATCTTTGTAAGAATTCCCAACTCAAACAAAAGATTTGTTTGGAATTGCACACCTCTCCCTTATGATGGCACTCAAGATTTTTAAAACTTACCATATGGTCAAGAAGGAATTTTTTTGGGGTGGCACCAAATCTGATATTCAGAATTTTGTGGTAGAATGTTTTGTTTTCCAACAAAATAAAGTTGAGACAATTAAGACCCTCGATCTGTTACAACCTTTATCCATTCCAAGTCAGCGTTGGGAGGAGGTCCCAATGGATTTTATCACAGGTTTACCTAGGTCTGAAGGAAAGAGTGTCATCGTGGTGTTAGTTTATAGACTTACTAAGTATGCACATTTTTGTGCATTATCTCAACCTTTTAATGCCAGTACAGTTACTACTGCATTTATGGAAACAATTAAAAAGCTTCATGGAAACCCAAAGATTATAGTAAGTGACAGAGATCCCATTTTCACTGGAAATTTTTGGATGGAATTATTTTCTTATCTCGGTACTAAATTAGCTCATAGCTCATCTTATTATCCTCAATTTGATGGGAAAACTGAGATAATGAAAAAATATTTGGAAGGTTGTCTTAATTGCTTTGTATCTGATAAATAAACACAATGGGTCAAATGGTTACCTCTAGCTGAATGATGATATAACACTTCCTTCCATACTACAGCAAAAATGACCCTATTTATGGAAATTTATGGATATCATCCACCATCCATCACATCATCTTTAAGATAAAATTCGAAGGTTAAAGCAGTGGAAGATCACATCGAGCATCAACAACAAGTTCTCCAACTCTTAAAGGATAACCTCAATCTAGCGCAAAATCAAATGAAACAACAGGAAGATCAACATCTCCGTGAAATAAGTTTTGATGTAGGTGACTAGATATTTTTACAAAGATAACCATACAAACAAATGTCTCTCGAGCAAGCTAAGAAGGATAATAAATTACCACCCAAGTAATATGATCCTTACAAGGTGTTGCAAAAGATTGGTACTGTGGTATACAAATTGTAGTTGCCTGCATCTTCCCGAGTACACCTAGTTTTTAATGTTTCATGCTTAAAGAATGTTATCAGTGACAAGCTTCCAGTTCAAAAAAATTTGCCAAAACTTAACAAAGAAGGAAAAATCATATTTGAGCCTAAAGCAGCCACGAAAACAAGAACCCGACAGCTACGGAATCGATAAATTTCAGAGTACCTCATTAAGTGGAAGAACTTACCCATTGAAGATTCCACATGGGAGGATGAAAAATTTATACATAAGCATTCAAAACTACTCAAGTGTTGAGCACAACACTTTTTGAAGGAGAGCGCCACGTTAGGCCCCTATAATACTAGTGTAGCCCCCTTATTGTTATTGTTAGTGTATCCCCCTTATTTTTATTGTCGTGTCGATGTAGTCCCCACATTGTTATTGTTGTTCCCTATAGAAGCCCACTATTGTTATTGTTGTACCCTTACATTATTATTCTTATGTAGGCTCTGATTATATTGTGACCCCTTAGACTCCTATATATACAAAGGCAGTCTTGTAATTTGTATCATCAAAGAATTGTTCATTTATGTAATGTAAAGGAGGTTTCCCCCTCAAAGAGGATAATTTTTAAGTCATTTTGATCTATATTTTCTTCTATTTTGTGAGTTGGTTGCATAAAAATCTCACGGGATCAAAAGCTATGGTGCCTAGAGACGATATAGAGATAAACCAAGTGATCTACATGATATAGCACACTCTGTTTGGCCATGTTAAGGGTCGTTGTTTCAGTCAGGCCACACTCGATGAGTGGGTAAAGAAAGAATGGGTACAGAATCTGAAACAACTGCTTGAAACCCACATTCTGGTCAAAGGATGGTTTGCTTTGATATTTACAGATAATGGGGATGTCTCATGGGTCCTAACCAAACACTTGGCCCATTGACTCTAATCCACTTCTACTCAAAATATGGAACCCACTCTTCAACCCAAACAAGGAACGAATGGAAAAAATTCCAGTGTAGGTTCACATGCCAGGTATACCCATGATTTTATGGACAAAAGGTGCTCTCTTGACGATAGGTGGGAATATGGGAGAGCTTATGTATATAGATCTATCTTTCTTTCAAACCAGAGAATGGAAGGTAGTAAGGGTTCTGGTTTTATTGGACATTCGTGCAGGTTTATGGGGAGAAATTGAAATCACCTACAAAGGAATTAAATACAAATAATTCCTCAACTATGAGTGGATTCCCTTCAAATGCAAATGATGTTATCACATAACGCCTTCCACTGCAAAATTCCTTTCATTGGCAAGCAACATTCAAGGAAACCTCAACAGGGGCCACAAAGTGAGTCGTCCCTAATGGTAGAAGATCTCTCTCAATTCTGCCCTGGCTACTAAATCAGTAGAAGTAATTCTCATCTCTCCATCAACATCCCCTCTAGGTCCATCATCTAAGAACCAATAACAATTATAGGATAGCCATATCTATATGAGCATAAGTTGGGGGAATTATACCACCACTAGGGACCAAGAATCACTCCTAGGTACTTGTCCTCTTCCCCTGTAAATGTTTCTTTGGTTCTCTCATATCATGTTTATTGTTTTAGTTCTCATCGCATATATCAATTTGGGGTTATCTCAATGGATGGCCTCCCTCCCCTTACTTATGTTTCCTGCTCTCTCCCCCTTCTACACCTTCCTGCCTCCTCCTCCTCCCCCACAACCTTTTTTGAATCCTCCACTTCAATAGGTTCCTCTGAACCTCGATACTTATTTTGTGCGCAGCATTCCAAACCTTCCATTCCCCCTGGTGACCTTAATTTCAACCCCCCTGAAATCTCAATGTGTAGAGGAAGGGGCAGACAATCCAAATTGATCCACACTCAAAACAAAGCCCTGGTAGATATGGATTTAGGGCACCAATTATCCATACATGGGGTGCTTAGAGCAGCGACCACCCCCAAAAGTGTTCCCCAATGATCACTCTCTCTTAACTACATGGGCCTCATCATCTCTTGAGGAGGTTCGTCAAACTGGAGAAAGTGATAATTCTTTTGTTACAAGAAACTCTTAGATTCAGAGGTTTCATCTCTAGTATTCTACAAAAATCTCTTTTAGGGTGGAACTTCATTTGTACAAACCCTAAGGAACGTTCTAGAGGCCAAGCAATAAGAAGGAACCTGTGTTTCATCAATGTTATTATTTCCTAGGGTATGGAGTCAGCCATTGGCCATAATTTAAAGTCTACTAAACTAGCCCATGACACCCTCATTATAAACATCTATGGCCCCCCATAGAACAAAATTCCCTTCCAGGAATCCCTTTCCTAGAAAGTATGTATGAAGGAAGCCAATCTAATTCTAGGAGGAGATATTAACTTTTCAATTGGTGACGCAAAGAGTTGGAGGCCTCGAGCACAGGCTGGCTCAAACTCAGATTTCTTCATCATATTTTTTTTTAAGTCATAGCCTCATTGACATTGACCCTATTAAACTCAAACCCTCCTAGTACAACAAATGAATAAGGGTGAATAGGATTGAAAATAGGCTTGATATATTTCTTTTAACTAAACATCTGGTTGACAATATTCCTCTTATGAGATAATGGATCGGAGAAGGAGGGGGCTCTCAACACTCCTTCATCTTTCTGGAATTCAAGGAATCTGGGAAGAAACCCCCCAACCCCTTCAAATTCAACTCGACTTGTCTCATTGATGGGGGATTTTCTGATCTGGTTAAGTCAACATGGAAATCCTTCAATCCTCGATCACTAGAGACTGTTGGAAGGCAATTCACCCAAACTATCAAAGCAATGAAGGAAGGCACTATAAAATGGTCGATGGGAAAAAGGAAAAGGGATGCTCAAGAATTATGCTAAAGAAGATCCATCAGAAAATTCCAAGCATAATTAAATTCCATCTCAAAAGACCCATCATAAATTTATGAATCAAAGGAACCGAAGGTCACCCTCATTCATTTGGAAGGTAGGGAGAAAAATCTCCTAGATGATAGCAACTTGGAAGCTCAAAAGTTGAGCTCTTTGGTTGGAAGTAGGTGACAATAATAACAAAAAAAATCAAAATTATACCAAAGAAAGAAAGATGAGAAATACCATTTGGAAGCTCAAGAACTCAAAAGGAAATTAAACCACTTCCTTTGAGGAAATTGCCTCAATGGAAACCAATCACTTCAGTTCCCTTTTCAAAGAACCCAACTGGGCTTCTATTGTTGAAATTGTCAAGTTGGCTTTTTATTTTCCTAGTTTTTCGAACCTGGATGACAATGATAAGTTGATGTAACCAGTCATAGAAAAACAACTCAATAAGGTCTTAAGTGGTTTTCAAAATGATAAAATTCCTAGGCCAGATGGGTAGACAGTTGATTTTTTCAAGGCTTTCTATGAGCTCCTAGAGAATGATCTTACCTGAGTTATTGAAGGATTCATAACCTCTGGTCATTTCCCCACCTCCTTCAATTCCACATTTCTTGCCCTCATCCCCAAGACTAATGGTCCCTATGCCTTTGATGAATTTTGGCCTATCTCTCTCTGTAACTACATTTACAAAATTATAGCCAAAATCATTTCCCTCATACTCAAACCTATCTTATCTAAATCTGTTTCTGAGGAAAATTTTACAATTTTGGAGGGTTAGAAAATTCATGAAGCCATTGGAGTGGCTCAGGAATGTCTCCATTATATCAAGCAGAGGAAGCTAAAAAGGGTTATTCTTAAATTTGACCTATCCAAAGCCTTAAACCATGTCAGTTGGCTATACATTCGACTTCTCCTCACCCACCTTGGTTTTCGAGTAGATTTCATCAAGTGGATCATGTGTTGCATCACCTCAACATTATTTGATGTCCTCATTAATGGCTCAGCTTCCCCTTTCTTCAGAGATGAGCGAGGGTTAAGGCAGGTCTGCCCCTTTCTCCCCTACTCTTCATTTTGGTGGCAAAAGGCCTGAACGGAGCCCTAGAGGAGGCCCGCAGAAGACATAGTCTTGTGGGACTTAGGATCACCTTTACTCTTTGTATCACACATCTACTCTTCGTTAATGACATCCTTATTTTCAACGATGGCTCCTAAAACTATGTGCACTCTATCAAGGAGGCTCTTAGTCTATTTGAAGCAGCAACCATAATGGTGATCAACTCCAATAAATCAAGGATCACCCTTATTGGTCTTATAGAAGGGGAGATCAAATGATATTTACATTTCTTCCCTTATGATATGGATGATATTGTGAATGGATTCAAATATCTTGAATTCCTGCTCAAACCAAATGCATACACAAACACAAACTAGAAATGGCTCTTCGCAAAAATGGAAAAGAGATTCAAAGCATGCAGTACCAGATGGTTGTCCAGGGCGGGTCGTCTAGTCTCAATCAAATTAGTTCTCGAGGCCATTCTAGTCTACTAGATGTCCCTCTCATGAGTTCCAAAAGCCATCATTTCCAAAATCAATAAGCTTTCCTACAACTTTTTTTGGCTAGTTCCTATGATCACTATGCTTTCCCCTACACCAAATGATCCAAAATAGTTATGACCAAGGTTTGGGGAGGTTGGGGTCTGAAGTAGCTGTCTTATTTTTCTTAAGCCTTGGCAGAAAAAGTTGGTTGGAGATTAATCTCTACAAATAGCCTCTAGTTTGACGTTCTCCATAAGAAATATATCTCCCCCTCTCCATAGAATATTGGATTCGAAGCCCCAGCAAGAGAATATTAAACACCTCCATCATTTGGTAGGCTATTGTCAACTCTTTCTCCATCATTGGAAATGGTATAGCTTGGAAAGTTGGAGATGGCTCCATATTTCAAGTAGGTGTCAATCTGTAGGAAGGAGGCAATGTAGTTCATTGTCTCCTGGCTAAATTGATCGACATTCAACACTCCAAATGCATCCATACTCTTAATCAAGTTGTTGTCGCTAATCTCAACCCTCTAAGAGATCAAATGTGGCTATCATGAAGAAAATTTAATTTACCGAGAGAGAACAAAAGAACTTCATCTTCTTACATCGACGCATTATCTGAGGCTCATGTTTGCATATCGAAATAACTTGATGATATTTTTTGGTCTCTATCTACTTCAAGTCAGTATACCCTGAAAGAAGGATACCTTTATTCAATTTTAGATTTTATAGCAGACCCTATGGAGTCCTAGTGGCGACACATGTGGAATCTTAAATGTCCATCCAAATCCATAATTTTCATGTGGTGCACCTTGGAGAGTAAAATACCAACATGGGATTTCTTGCATAAAAGACAGAAGAAAGAAGGCCCCAGCTAGTGTTGTTTATGTAAATATGTGGAGGAAATGGTTAATCACTTATTAATTGATTATTGCTACTCCAAATCCCTTTGGACTTATTTTGCTTGGAAATTAACACAGACTTGCAAATGGGAAGGGCCTAATATGATGATCGCCTAGAAATGATGGTTATCAAATTACAACACTAGAGATTTCATCACGCTCCCTCTCCTTTCTATTTTAGGCACCTAGATTGTAAGAAATAAGGTCATCTTCAGCAATAAGATTATCCCTCCTGAAACAAGATCCACTCAAACTATTACAATCTTTGATCTCCTTCCCAAACCCCTAGTCTCCACATGCACTAGGTCTATCATCCATCCTAATATTGATAAGAACAAGACCTAGGGCTTCTTTCATGGAGCAGCCCAATGGGAACCCAAAATATGTGGAGGTGTTGTGGTTCTTTGCCTAAATGAAAGCATTCACTACAAAAAGAAAATGGGGTTGGGAGAGGGCTCAACTAATTTCGCAAGAATCATGGCTCTTAAACTTCTCCTAGTTTTTTTCTTTGGAAAATGGTATCACATCAATTTATATTTATGGAGACTCTCGTATAGTTTTCAGTTGGTTCAAATGAGCGCACACATGTCACAACCTTAGATTGAAAGATTTATTGAATGATGTTTTATGTCTTAAATCAGTACTCTCATTCTTTGTTATTCATATCTACAGGGAATTATATATGGACGCAGACGACTTCTCTAAAACAATTGTTCTAATAGCTCGTGGAAGATGGGAGATAGCTAAAAAGTTCAATAATGGGGCCTCAATGATCCTCCATGGGCCTTTATTGGAGGATGACAACTCAAATTAAAGTTTACTCCAAAAAAATTTGTGTTCTTTTTTTACATTTTTGTTTCTTGTCTACTTGATATAGATCATCTGAACTGCATGGTTGATTTCACTACACAGGTTACACTTTTTATTTTCTATGTATGTTGAAACAAAAATACCTCTCATATGCACACCTACTCGGTTATATCTATTTTGATTATTGTATGGGCAGTCATATTTTTAATGTAACCGAAAGGAACTATCAACATGACTCTTTCCTGAAACATGTTTTTTGTCAAACGAATACATACATGAAATGTATTAGCAAAATGTAAATTTACTTCATATGAAAATACAGTTACGCTTTTTTCCAAGGAAAAAAATAAACAAAATGGAAAAGGAAATTGATAACACATAATGCAAGATGGTGAACCTAACCTATATGATAGCTTCTAGATCCAATACCTATTAGAGTATATCAACTTGGAAAATACCTAAAGAATATGCATTCGAAGTCCTATAGACATGATTAGCAACACTAGGCCAAAATTTAATGCATATAATATATAAATCTCTAAAACATTCCTATGTGATAGAATGCAAAACTCAAAAACAACAAACCACATATGCATATTATGGTACAAAGAACTGTGAGGGCTTTGCGTCCTATGCCCAATAGTTATTTAGGTCATTCCCCTTACAAGTCTTAGGCCAGTGAATCCTTTGGTAACCCAACTCCAAAGCCTCCAATTCAAGAAGAAAAGATGATTGATGATGCATATCTTCCCACGGTTTATCAAATGTAATTAATCTTCAATGAAATCCTCCTGCAAAGGAAATTTAACATCTAAGAAATCATGATAACTAGAAGGGTCAATGACCCAAATGGATAAAGTGAAATGATCATATACCATATTATCAAAGACATTGTGATCAAGGTTGGTAGAGTCTATTAGCAAAGATTCACAAGTACCGATACTTTAGGACCAATAAATAATGAGATTAGACTCAAGAGGAAAGTTATAGTCCCTAAAGACAATAGGGGGAAGAAAGGGCTCTTATTCCACCATTGGGGAGATCACTTGATCAACTACTAGGATCATTTCCTAAGAAGGCAAAAATAATCATAAACACTCCTTCTCATGAGTAATTGAATTGTGAGGATATGATGCCACATAATTCACCCATGGCAAGGTAGAGTCTACTCAAATACTAGTAACATATAAAGGGGTATTATGGACTAAGGTCAAATTAGGATGGTGATTGTGAGATGCAAGCTAATCAATAGTAGCAATGCTTCCATTATGAGGAAAATATATCACACAAAAGAGTGTATATACCACAACATTCATAAGTTATAACATAAGCACAATCATGTCCAAGGAGCATACTAATGTCTAACGGGCCATCCACCACTGCCATATTGACTAAGATAATCTTCCCAGCTAATGTGATAGGAAATTGAGGAGAATACCCAAATATTCACAAAATATTTTATCAAAGGACAACAACTTGCTAGCATTTACTGTCAGCTTTGCAGAACCCATAAATTTTGAAGTCAAGGAGGATAAAATACTTATAGAGGCTCCTTCATCTAGTATACATCAATAAATGTTTTTGGAATCAATTCCAACCTTCATTTAGAAAGGTTCAAAAGAAGGGAGACAAGGGTCCTAAAATTTGGACAGGGTATGTTGGAAGTGAGCATAATGACCCCTTGTCTAGAATATTATAAACTATAAATTTAGAAGACATGATTAGTAGACACTTCACTCCCAAAAACTGGAGTGGGATCAACCAAATATTACATTAGCTCAACCACTTCATAAATCAATAATTGAGTAGGTTGCTAAGAAACCATAAGAGGTTTAGGAGTAGAATAGCCTTTGGATAAGGACCATAATCTTTGTACCACTAAAATATTAGGGCATGAATAAGTATGGTGATTCTTGCAAATCCTACAAGGGATCTTAGGCTTAAATCTTCTCCATCTAGGTCTCTCAGAAATATCAATTCCCTTAGCATGACTCGCAATTGCTAGTTGCATGCTCTAAACATGACTGGTAGTGGTTGATTGCTCATAACCAATATGACTTAGAGTGACTTGAATTTTTCCCCATCATCACTAATAGCAACTGGTTGCTCACCTCCAACATGACTCATAGTGGTTGGTGGTAAGTCTCCAACAAGGCTCGTAGTGGTTGGTGACTCTTCTCCAATATAACTAGCATTGACTAGACTCATGCCCCTATAATGACTCATAGTGGCTAGTTTCTTACCTCCAACATGTCATGGGGTGGTTGGTGGAATCTCTCCAACATGACTTACAATGGTTGGTGACCCTTTTCCAATATGACTAGTAATACTGGACTTATGCCCCCAACATGACTTACAGTGGTTGTTGACTTTTCTTTGAGATCTTGCTTCATCTTCTTATTTTTCATATTTATAGTCTATTTGCACTTATACTTACTAGTAGATAGAGTTTCACCAAAGGAGGCAAAAATAGGAGGCACATATTTCATTAATAAAATATATGAACAAATAGCATCAATGTGATTCATTTAACACATGTTTATCTAAGACAACTCAATAGCATTTGGAATATTTGGAGTGGACCACAACCAAACTAACAATCCAAAATTCAATTTGAAAATATTTAAGGTGGCCATCTAGGGGGGCACCAACATTTCCAAAGAAAGGAAAAGCACAAGGATCCCCTTTTGAATGGGTTCCTTGGTTGGTATCCTTAGGAAATGTGTCCATAACTATCTTCTGCACAGGTTCTTCCCTTGTGGGAATGTTAAATGCAACTTGGATTTCTTTAACTAACTTTTAAGGAAGAGAATCAGTATGGTCAAACTTTCACCCTTGAGAAGGTGCATCCACACTTTTAATAAAATGACGTTAAGTCTTTGTAGACCAATGAAGAAATTGGTTAACCACTCCAAATAAAAGACTCAAAAGTGACAAGACAGTGACAACATAAGGATAGCTAAATAGATAGAGCACACCAATAAAAATGTCCTAAATGTAAATAATAAGAAAACAACTCTTCTAGATCCTCGTCTAGGGTGGTTAGGTGCTGAAACTAGAGAAATGAAGAGCCAAACAAGAAGTGTCTTCTAGAGGCAAGCATGGGATGATTAGGGTTCAAGACTTATCAGTCAAGGTGTGAGAAGCAGTTACAGTAACCTCTTGACACAACCTTTACTAATGCAAGTACCCTCACTTTGCAAGGAATCTTCTAAGAGCATTGTAATGGTGATTTAATGGCTACCTCAAGTATCATAGGTATTCCCACCTGAATTCATCTAAGAGGAACCTAGGACAGGAAAATAACCCACCAACTTGAAATTAATGACCAATGTGAATAGTCCTTATTTGGAATCACACATGTAGATGGGGTATCTTAGCCCACATGTTCACAAAGGGAAAATCCAAAGAATATTGTGCCCAACAGATGTTACCATACATATGGTAGTCCACAAACTCAAGATAAGTTAGAAATGGTCTATCTCTCTTCACTTACCTGAAGGTGACCTAGTACTTTACTTATATGTTAAAGGAGCTTCCTTGACAACACCTATACAATATTGGAACTTAACAACACATTAATAAGCTTATATGTTTAATTGAGTTTCCTTGGATAATTAACTCTCCAAACCCAATCCAAGGCCCTATAAAACATTAGACTTGTTGGTGTTCTAAGACAAAAACAAAAAGTCTAGTGTATTTTAAATTTAGGCATTATTGTTAATGGGTTATTGTTTACTCAAGTATATGGGGTGTTAACCATACTGGAAAAAAAAAATCGATGATAAAAAAATTGATTGAAAATTCCAGTACTTTATTCTTCAATGATAAAATTGTTATTCTTGTTTTTGAAACTTTTGTAAACAATTTATACAAACGTTAAGAAATGAAATTTTTTCTTCTTCTTTTCAAAATGAAAAATACAACTACTTAAATTTCCAAAAAATATGAAACTTTGCACAACAAAACTAACTACTATGCAATTAGACAACTATACATGCAAACAAGGAAATAAATATGCAAATATTCACATTTTTTTTTCTTTTCAAGTATGAATGAACTATCAAAAGATCAAACTATTAAACTAAGAAAAACATTTTATCTCTTTGTTTTTGTAAACAAACAAAAGACTAAAAAAAATCTACAAATCTTAATGAACAATAAGAATTTTCTTTTCCTTTTCAAATTGGTTTCCAAGGTAAGATATGTAAGGAAAAGAGGCACCAAACTCACCAAAAGAAATATTAGAATTCAATAAAAGTAAAAGCATAGATAAAGAATCATTAAATATAAGATCATTGAATGTTTCCAAACAAACTACACTTTTCAGACCCAAAAGAGCCAAACCCTAGAAATTTTCTTATACAAAACTTAGATGAAATTCAAAAAGACTCATTAAATCTTCCAAAAACCAATATGCAAACTAATGAGACAATAATCACCTAGACAAAGATCTAAAAACTTTTGAGAAATGCCTTCTAAAGTCAAGGAGGTGGAAATGTTTCCACCTTCGAGACATATATGTGATTATTGTTGAAGCAATACATGTGCATACATGATTGTTTGTTACGAATAACATGTATATGCATTATTACTCTTGATGTCGGAAGCATATGGAGTATATTTAGACAAAAATTTCAGAGAACGGCGAAAAGAGAGAACAAAAATATTATAAACAACATTAAATCTAGCAGTAATTAACTAGAAAAAAGGAAAAAGAAAGTCTAAATTTCATCCTAAGCAACAACACTAACTCTAAGAAATAAACTTATATTAGTTTCTCCCTTGTGGAGTTACTAGTTCTATTAATGAAATTTATCCCTATGTGTTAGGTCCCTGTAATACTAGTGATTACCCCATTACTATTGTAGTTGTATCCCTTATTAATATTGTTGTGCCCCTATTGTCCCCATATTGTTATTACTGTGCCCCATAGAATCCCTCTATTGTTCTTTTTGTGCCTTTATATTATTATTGTTAGGTCGGCTTGGTTATATTGTGACCCCTTAGACTCCTATATATAGAAAGGAGGTTTTTTCGTTTGAATCATCAAAGAATTGTTCATTTATGTAATGTAAAGGAGGTTTCCCCCTCGAAGAGGCTGAATTCGAAGGCATTCATCTATCTTTTCTATCTTTTTGTGAGCTGGTTTCATAGCATTTCGTACCAGAGCTTTGGATTCTAGGGTTTCACTGCTCCAAACAGGTCATCGTGGCATTTGACCTATAAATTTTTTCTACAACGTTTCAAACGTAAAACAAAAACCCATTTGGATTGAAATCGTTCTGAACCTCGGGTCCGAAATTCAGAGCTTTTCGCGCTATATTTTCGGAGATATGATCTGAGGAAGTTGGCCTTTTGGCAGACTACGAATTACATTCCAAATAAGTGACCTGGGGAAAATAGTCATAACATTTGTTTTGAGAATCAAATTAAAATTTCTTAATAAGTGAAAGAAAGAGGACAGGCTGTAGTTTCCTGTGTATATTTTTCAGATCCTAAGGTCAAAACAGTGACAAATGGCATTTCATACAAGTTTGCTCTTTGGAAAAGGCATATAATCAGGTCATATTGGGATATTGTGCATAACTCTTTCTTGGAGAATCTAAATTCGATCATACTGGTGGAATTGGAAAGAGGATGCAGAGGGCTACTTCAGGTCACAATTTCAAAACTGGAAGATCAAAAATTACAGAGATATATCAGATGCAATATCGAGCTCCTACACAGTGAAAAAAGGTGTGTAGATTTGTTAACTTTTTGCATAAGCTTGGTTTAAAAATTAGTTTGAAGAAATTCAAAAGGCATAGTGAAGCATTATTATCGGTAACTTATGCCCCAAGGAAAGAAAATGCAAACACCTAGTAAGCAACCTGAAAGCTCTAGCATGACTCATGAAGAAGAGGAAGAAACGCAACATGATATATCAAAATTATGAGACCAAGTGCAACAGATGTCACTCGCACAAAAAGTAACAGAATCTAAGATGGATGGTTTAAAGAAAGATGTAGAAGCTAAGATGAATGACGTGGAAGCTAAGATGGATGATTTGAAGATAGATTTGAAGGCAGATTTGAAGACAGGCTTGGAAGATTTGAAAACAGATTTGAAGACAGATTTGACAAAGTTTCTACAAGGAATGCTTACTAATGGTGAAAGGGTAGTAAAGGAAACTCATGATGCAAACAAAGGAAATGTTAATCATGATTTCATAGACTCTAATGTTTGATCAAAGACGCACCATATTCCACAAATCGATATGAGGAAGTTTGATGGCAAGGATCCCGCAACATGGATATTACGGATGGAGCAATTTTTCGATCTCAATAATGTGCAAAACACACAAAAGGTACGTATGGCAACTTTATAATTAGAACCAAATCAGTTTGTATGGTATCAATGGCTTTTCTCTCGTAAACAATTTATCACTTGGGCAATTTTTACGGAAGAATTGATGGCACATTATGAGGATACTAAAAGCAACACTTTCTTTAGCCAATTGATAAGTCTAAAACAAAAGGGTTCAATAATGGAGCACATTGAGGAGTTCCAAAAACTAAACATAAGGGTAAAAGATATTCCAGAGGAGCATGGGATTGATGTGTTCATAGGGTCTTTGAAGGATAATATCCAACAT
>APFE030526534.1:0-15345 GCA_000404065.3 Pinus taeda
GATGATTTCAAGCATGAATAGTATCCAATGCAAGAATTACACTTCAAATGAATTGAATGCTTGCATAAGTTATCTATGTTAAATTTAATAAAATTTCACTTATTTTAGTAAATGACCATGACATCATGAATGACATTGTATTCTTTTTTGTAAGCGACACTATTCAATGTGTATATTTTAAAATAACAACTATTTTTAATTAATATATTCTTATTATTAAATACAATTTTATGTTTTATGATAGAATTTCAAATTCTTTTGATTATAGTTTATTTTGTGTATATGTTTGTGTTTGTGCTTATATAACGGTTTTACCCACACATAAATATCATACATAGTAATTACTCTTTAAATGAGTTGAATTTGGGCATTAACTTATTTTATGTGCAAATTGATATTCAATTTAATAACATCCCATTTATTTCTACAAATTATCATAACTTCTATTAATTAACACACACTTCAATAATAAAATAACTATAATATCAAAAATGATTGTGATGATAAAATTTTTGCCAGCACAATTACTCAATACATTTAAAAAATATACCACAAAACGTTTATCATAATCTGCAACAAATTTTATACTTTATAAATTAATTAGTTGGAAATTGATGCTTTATAGTGATAGAATTTTCAAATGTGCTTTTTATTTTTTATTATGGGTTTATTTTTTGTGTTCTATCTGTCCTTTTTGTGTAATGATTTTACACATACATAATATTATTTAAATTTGAATCCTCTATTTTAACTCACTTATGTTCATTTAATTTGTTTATGATTATTTTAATCAAAATATATTTCAGAAATACAAATGTGGAGATGAATTTTTATCTTTTGATTTATATTTGTGTTTAATTTAATAAATTAATTTTCAAAGAAAACATATAATTCATTTTAAAAAAATATACAACTATCTTTTTTAAACATGCTAAAGATGTACTTTTGAAGGTTCTTATGTAAAAAGTGAATTGTAATAAGCCTTGGTAAATTTTTATTAGGACCCTTTTAATTGAAGATGTCGCTAACAAGTCAAATTGGGCCAAATGATGTGTCATAGATGTGGCATATGACAGTGTAAATATTTACTTTTAGTAATATAAAAGAAAACTTGGTTTTTTGTGTTCTCATTCTTGAAAATTTATTAAAGGCTTACATGTGAGATTAGACTTATAATTCACAAGGAAAGAGTTATGCCCAAGAAGAGGCAAGATAAAAATGTAAAAAAGAAGTGTTTTTTTTTTTTCTTGAGTTGAACTGTTGGCTTTCTAGATGACAAAGAAAACACTTCTTTTCTCAAAATAAAAATGTCATGAGTGAAACTCACTTAAAAGGTTTTTTGGAGATAAAACGTGCTGGATAAAATATAAAGGGATATTGGGAGATAATTACTGATGGGTCCCAGCCCACGCTGGCGGACTTTAACACTTTATGTGTCCACCTGTATGTCTACGTGTTTGACCACACGCTGATATTTTTCCCGCGCCTGTATCTGGTAGCTGAGGAATTAATGGTTGCGTTAAATGACTCCGTCCTTGCCTCGATATTGATACATAACCTAACCCTAATCTCGCCTTCGCAATACTTCGGTCTTTAATCTTTGCACCTGGAGGGTTTCTAGAGCTCTGCTAACGCTCTGGCCTGTGGAATGTTTGCGTTTGCTATCCTGTGGTTTAATGCTGAAAGATTGAGGTTCCTCCGGCTCTGTTAATGGCGTGGGTTACTCTGGTAAGTCCTGTCTGTCGTTTGTTCAGCTGTTTAAGGAAATTAGGCCTATGCTGTCGAATACAGTTTCGATTTATGGGGTTTTAATCAAGGGTTTCGCTCCTGGTCCTGATCCGATGTCTGTTCATTCTCTGTGTATGAAATGTATGTCTCTGTCGCGCGTTCTTCTCTGTATTTTGGCTGCCCAACTCTTGGTTTCAGAAACTGCTGCTGCTTCGCTGTCCGGCAGGTCGATGGCATGCGTGGAAGACTTTTCACTCAGGTAAACTAGCTTATCCCTGATTTCAATCTCTGGTTCTCCGTTGTATAAACTCTGATCCGTTTGCTCCTTCGCTCGTCCAGTTGCCTGTGGTGTCTCTGGTTCTGGTTTGGTGGTTTTCCCACACACGGCTTCCAGGTAAATTTCTATTCCCTGCACTCGCTTATCTTTTCAATTTGTTTAAGTTTCAGTTCGGGGTCTCCATACCCGATGCTTCACGAACCTAACAGATGTGGTTTGTTTGTCTACAGGTATCCCTTCGGAACCTGGAGGATGCACGGTTCGATCTTCTGCTACAGTTGTCAATCTATAATGGATAATGGGTAGGCCTGGAACCTCTGCTTATGGATAATTTCTGTTAGATAGTACGTTGATAGGGTTACTGGGTTTTTGCCTGCGTGTTGTTCTGTGGGATCTTTTCCACCTGTGTTGCGGCTCCCTTGGTTTAGTTCTCTTTTCCAGTTCAGCCCTTACGAGGGTTTCTTCACCTGGTTATATGGTATCTAACCCTGACGAGGGTTTCGTCCTTCCATTCCCAGTTAGGGTGTGAGTATAACCGACTCCAATTTTGACTCGGCTCTTCTATTTACGAATGTTGTATTAGTTTTTAACTGTAAGACTTTAAGTAACCCTTAAGGGTCTGGTCACTCTACTCCTTTTTAAATGGAATGGTAACATATGGACCGTGATATGACTGTGTTGAATTGAAATATAAGAGAAAAGAATTTTACTTTGTGTACCTGTACATTTGATTTACGATGACGCTCTGTCACTTCATTATATTTCTCTTGTTCGTTGAATGGGATACCGTGTGTTGAACTGTGGCCGCGTTCTCTGAGTCGTGACTCTGTTTGCTGTTGGAAAGGTTCTCGAACTTCACTTCTTTTCTACTCCTGGTTGCAATTTAATTTACAGTAACAAAAGATGATACCCATATGTGGAAGATAATTCAATAAGTTAGATAGTAAATAACAGAAAGGAAGATGGACAGTTTCTGTAGGTACTTGAATGCTCTGCTTAATTTTTCTTATTCAGTCTTTTTTTTTCTAAGACAAAAGGGACCTTCTTTTTCATCACTGTGTTACTTTTATAGCCTCTTGCAGTTACAGCTTTCAGTTTGTTTGTCTGTTACAAAAACAATTATGTATTCTATTCTCTTAAAATACAACTGTTCAGATAATTAAAAGACTTTTAAAAGAAACTGAGTGTTATTGCCTTAACTCACCTAAACTAGCCTTCTCTTAACAATAAAACTAATTAACAAACTTAAATGTAAAGAGCTGGAAAGTGAATCTCCTAACTACCTCTGACCTGTAAAAATAAATTTAACAATAAAAGAGAAAATTATTTCCAGCAAGGTCCGACAACTTTGGTGTCCTGTTCATGAACCTGTTTTGGGTCTATCTGCTTCATCATTGGGAGCTGGATGCTCCTGCATCAGGCTCCCGGGGTGAGAAAAGATCATGACTCCTGTTCATGAGTTCTGCCACTGTTGTCCCTGTTCGTTCAATCTGCCTGGCGTCAAGCCATGAGCTGTCCTCTATTGGACGGTTCTTCCACTTGACCAGGTACTGAAAATAATTCTTCCGCCTAGTACGTCTGACTACCTGAGTTTCGAGGATGCCTTCGATCTCAGGTGGTTGGACGTAAGGCATCTGTTTCTTCCAACTGTCTCTGTCCTCCTGGGTGTGCCGCGTGGATTGTCCTGATTCATCTGTCTTTTCTTCCAATAGTTCCCCTGGATAAGGAAACAAATCTGCCACATTGAAAATAGGCGATATGCCTATTCCAGGTGGTAGCTGGATTTCGTAGGCATTCGTTGAAAACTTCTGCAAGATTTTGCAAGGTCTTATCTTCTTGAATTTTAATTTGTTGTACGTACCTTTAGGAAACCGCTCCTTGCGTAAGTGTACCAAAACTTCATCCCCTATCTCAAAATGGACTTCTCGCCTCCTCAGATCTGCGTGTGCCTTATACTTCAAGCTGCTGTCCTGTAACTTTGCCTTGACTTGTTCGTGTAAATCTCGCATAGCATTTGCAAAATCTTCACCATCCACGCTCCGTCGTTCCTGTAAACCCAGATCTCGAAGTTCATGTACTCCTCGTGGGTGCATTCCATAAAGAATCTGGAAAGGACTAAGACCAGTGCTACGATTCGGTGAATCGTTGTAAGCAAACTCTGCTTGTGCCAGCACTCGATCCCACATCCTAGAATTTTCTCCAACTAAGCTGCGTAACAGATTTCCTAGACTTCTGTTCACAACTTCTGTTTGGCCATCTGTCTGCGGATGGTAAGCAGAACTATAGCTTAGTTGGGTATTCATTTTCTTCCATAAGGTTCGCCAGAAATGTCCAGTGAACTTTACATCCCTGTCTGATAGGATGGTTGTGGGTAAACCATGTAATCGGACAATCTCATTAAAAAACAAGTGCGCCACATAAGTAGCATCACTGGTTTTCCGACAAGGTACAAAATGTGCCATTTTCGAGAAACGGTCTACCACCACCATTACCGAATCATATCCTTTCTATGTCTTAGGCAATCCCAATACAAAATCTAAACTCACAGAATCCCAAGGCCTGCCTGGAATAGGTAATGGCGTGTATAGTCCTGTGTTCTGGCTGTGTCCTTTGGCCAGTTGACACACCTTGCACTTAGTCACAAAACGTTGCACGTCCCGCCTCATTTTCGACCAAAAGTAAAAGTGACTAAGCTGTTCCAAAGTCTTGTCAATTCCAAAATGTCCAGCCAATCCCCCACTGTGTTTTTCTCGAATGATATTTTCCCTCATTGAACAGCTGGGGATACACAATTGTCCTCCCTTGAAAAGTAATTTCTCCTGTATATTATAGTCCACCCAAGGACTGTTTCCTCTTATTAAAGGATTTTGGCACGCTTCGTAAGCCTCTCTAAAATCTGGGTCTGTATTATATAGATCCCGCAAATGTTCGAATCCCAAAACATGCACTGTGCTTTCCTGTAGTAACAAAGCTTTCCTACTCAATGCGTCAGCTACCTTGTTCGCTTGCCCGCTGATATGTTTCAGCATAAAATTAAAACTTTGTAGATACTCTACCCATTTAGCGTGCTTATGATTAAGCTTATGCTGCTGCATTACATACTGTAATGCAGAATTATCTGAGAACAGCACGAACTCGTTTCACAGCAAGTAATGCCTCCAATGCCTTAATGCCTGTACTACTGCGTAAAATTCTTTATCATAGGAGGAATACTTCTGTCTACTTTCATTCAGTTTTTCACTGAAAAACGCCACGGGTCTGTCCTCTTGGCTGAGCATAGCCCCAATTGCTGTCCCACTTGCATCACAACGTACCTGAAACAGTTTTTGAAAGTCCGGTAGCCTAAGGACTGGTCTCTCCGTTATTTTCTTCTTTAGTAACTGAAAGATTTTTTCTGCCGCTTCTGTCCACCGAAAAGGCTGGCTGGCCTTTTTGATGGTCTCCAACATAGGAGCACAGATCCTGCTAAAATCTCTAATAAATTTTCTGTAGAAACTTGCTAGTCCATGAAAACTCCTTACCTCGAACAAATTTTTGGGTGACTGCCAATTCACGATTGCTGTCACTTTCTCCTGATCCATCTTCAATTCATTCTCTGCTATCACGAACCCCAGATAAATCAGCTCCTTCTGCAAAAATGTACACTTCTTCAGATTAATCAATAATTTATTCTGCTGTAGTTTTTCAAGCACTCTTCGTACATGCCGGAGGTGCTCTTCACGTGTTTTACTAAAAATCAGTATATCATCCAAATAAACAATTACAAACTTTCCTATATACTCCTTGAGCATTTCATTCATGAGTCGCATAAAAGTGCTGGGAGCGTTGCTTAAACCGAACGGCATAACCAGCCATTCATATAAGCCTTCATTCGTTTTAAAGGCTGTTTTCCATTCGTCTCCTTCACGGATCCGTATTTGATGGTATCCACTTTTTAGATCTATCTTGGAGAAATAAGCCGCTCCACTCAAACAGTCCATTATATCATCCATGCGTGGTAAGGGAAACCTGTACCGTATGGTGATTTTGTTGATGGCTCTGGAGTCTGTACACATCCGCCACTCTCCTCCCTTTTTGGGAGCGAGAACTGTCGGTACAGCACATGGGCTCAAGCTCTCTTTGATTAACCCCTTATCTAATAGCTCCTGCACTTGCTTTTTAATTTCTTCGTTATCTTTAGGACTCATTCTATAAGCTACCTTATTCGGTAAGCTGGCCCCTGGTATGAAATCAATATGGTGGCTAATGCTCCTCTTGGGAGGTAGCTTATCCGGCAAGTCATCTACTACTATATCTGCAAACTCCTCTAACATTTGTTGTATTTCTACAGGCAAATCTGCGATTTCCGTGTGCAACACAACTGTCCTAGCTCTCCTCACTACAGCAAAATTCATCTCACTATTTTCAACCTGTTTCAAAAATTGTTTCCCGTTCATCAGTAACGCCTTTGGTTCACTTCCTTCAATCGCCTCTTTCTCCTCTTTGATGGGTACCAGGGTATGTTTAATCCCGTCCTTCTCAAACTTATAACAATTCAGCACCCCATCATGTATCACTTTCCTGTCATACTGCCAAGGTCTGCCCAATAAAATGTGGCATACGTCCATTGGCATAATGTCGCAAACAATTCTGTCCTTATAACGCCCAATCTGGAATTCTACTTCACTCTGTTCATCCACCAATAACTGGTGTCCTTTCTGTAACCAGGACACTCGATATGGAGTGGGATGTTTCAGACGTTTCAACCCCAACTTTTCAACCATCTCAACTGACACCAGATTGTCAGTACTCCCACTATCAATTATCATTTTGCAGCACTTACCTTGTGCCTTACAAACTGTTCTGAACAGAGCCTTCCGTTGCCTCTGTTCAATGCTTTCAGCAATTGGCTTCACCAACACCTTGTGCAATACTAGAGCTTCCCCTGTCTCTGGGTCATTTTCTGCCTCTTGTGGAGGTGCTGCTGCCTCCTCCGGTTGTGCCATATAGGCGACTCTCTGTCCAGTAGTGTCCGTCTCTGGGCACTCAAAAGAGCGGTGCCCCCACTTGTGGCATCTATAACACTGGTATCCGGTTCCCCTTCCGCGACCGGTTCCTCTACCACGCTGGTATGATCTGCCACCCCTCATTCCATCTCCTCTCTCTGTTGTTCCCGAAGCCTTTGAACTGCTGGCTTCCTCATTGTTGCTGGCAGTTCGGCCCCTTCCATAGGACTGGCCTCTTCCTCTATTAGACCCACGTCCTCTCCGGGCGTTTTGTCTTCGGTTAAGCTTTTCTTCTGCTTTCACTGCACTCTGGTATGCCTCCTCTGTATTGTTGGGAGACAAAATACTTATCTCATCTAAAATTTCCATTCTCAGCCCATTCACATATGTGGCTATTCTCTCTGCTGTGTCCTCTGTATATCCTGCTCGTAAATTTACTCGGTAAAATTCCTCTGTATACTCCTTTACCATCAGACCCCTTTGTCTTAAGTTCCGAGCTTGTCTATGCAACGAAATCTGGTAATCTCTTGGCAGAAACCTGCCCTTAATTTAGCGACCATCCTTGCCCAGGTCTTTATTGGAGGCTTGTCCAGCCTTTTCCTCTCATTCTAGACACTGTCCCACCACAGTGTGGCATGTCCCTTCAACTTCGTTGCTGCAAACTTGACCTTACAGTCTTCACTAATTTCTTCGCATTCAAAGTACTTATCCATCTCGCTGATCCAATCTAAAACTACATCAATCGCTAAACTGCCATCATAAGTCGGTAAATCTGGTTTTGGTTTACTATTTGACAATAGTACAGACTTCAACAGTCTTACTTCAGGTGTGTCACCTTCATCTCCTCCTGCTGGTGCTTCCACTTCTTCATCACTCACGTCCCCTAATTCCGGATCTCTCCATCTGCCTGCCTCTACTGCTTCTAATCGGGCAGTAAGAATTCTAAGTTCTTCCCTCAATGCCTCGTCTGCCACCCTTCGGGCACCTCTACCTCGTCCTCGTCCTCGTCCTCGTCCGACTGCTTCCATTTCTCTCAAATCTCTTCAGCTTAACTGCTCCGATACCACTCTGATGGGTCCCAGCCCACGCTGGCGGACTTTAACACTTTATGTGTCCACCTGTATGTCTACGTGTTTGACCACACGCTGATATTTTTCCCGCGCCTGTATCTGGTAGCTGAGGAATTAATGGTTGCGTTAAATGACTCTGTCCTTGCCTCGATATTGATACATAACCTAACCGTAATCTCGCCTTCGCGATACTTCGGTCTTTAATCTTTGCACCTGGAGGGTTTCTGGAGCTCTGCTAACGCTCTGGCCTGTGGAATGTTTGCGTTTGCTGTCCTGTGGTTTAATGCTGAAAGATTGAGGTTCCTCTGGCTCTGTTAATGGCGTGGGTTACTCTGGTAAGTCCTATCTGTCGTTTGTTCAGCTGTTTAAGGAAATTAGGCCTATGCTGTCGGATACAGTTTCGCTTTATGGGGTTTTAATCAAGGGTTTCGCTCCTGGTCCTGATCCGATGTCTGTTCATTCTCTGTGTATGAAATGTATGTCTCTGTCGCGCGTTTTTCTCTGTATTTTGGCTGCCCAACTCTTGGTTTCGGAAACTGCTGCTGCTTCGCTGTCCGGCAGGTCGATGGCATGCGTGGAAGACTTTTCACTCAGGTAAACTAACTTATCCCTGATTTCAATCTCTGGTTCTCCGTTGTATAAACTCTGATCCGTTTGCTCCTTCGCTCGTCTAGTTGCCTGTGGTGTCTCTGGTTCTGGTTTGGTGGTTTTCCCACACATGGCTTCCAGGTAAATTTCTATTCCCTGCACTTGCTTATCTTTTCAATTTGTTTAAGTTTCAGTTCGGGGTCTCCATACCCGGTGCTTCATGAACCTAATAGATGCGGTTTGTTTGTCTACAGGTATCCCTTCAGAACCTGGAGGATGCACGGTTCGATCTTCTGCTACAGTTGTCAATCTATAATGGATAATGGGTAGGCCTAGAACCTCTGCTTATGGATAGTTTCTGTTAGATAGTACGTTGATAGGGTTACTGGGTTTTTGCCTGCATGTTGTTCTGTGGGATCTTTTCCACCTGTGCTGCGGCTCCCTTGGTTTAGTTCTCTTTTCCAGTTCAGCCCTTACGAGGGTTTCTTCACCTGGTTATATGGTATCTAACCCTGACAAGGGTTTCGTCCTTCCATTCCCAGTTAGGGTGTGAGTATAACCGACTCCGGTTTTGACACGGCTCTTCTATTTACGAATGCTGTATTAGTTTTTAACTGTAAGACTTTAAGTAACCCTTAAGGGTCTGGTCACTCTACTCCTTTTTAAATGGCATGGTAACATATGGACCGTGATATGACTGTGTTGAATTGAAATATAAGAGAAAAGAATTTTACTTTGTGTACCTGTACATTTGATTTACGATGACGCTCTGTCACTTCATTATATTTCTCTTGTTCGTTGAATGGGATACCGTGTGTTGAACTGTGGCCGCGTTCTCTGAGTCGTGACTCTGTTTGCTGTTGGCAAGGTTCTCAAACTTCACTTCTTTTCTACTCCTGGTTGCAATTTAATTTACAGTAACAAAAGATGATACCCATATGTGGAAGATAATTCAATAAGTTAGACAGTAAATAACAGAAAGGAAGATGGACAGTTTCTGTAGGTACTTGAATGCTCTGCTTAATTTTTCTTATTCAGTTTTTTTTTTTCTAAGACAAAAGGGACCTTCTTTTTCATCACTGTGTTACTTTTATAGCCTCTTGCAGTTACGGCTTTCAGTTTATTTGTCTGTTACAAAAACAGTTATGTATTCTATTCTCTTAAAATACAACTGTTCAGATAATTAAAATACTTTTAAAAGCAACTGAGTGTTATTGCCTTAACTCACCTAAACTAGCCTTCTCTTAACAATAAAACTAATTAACAAACTTAAATGTAAAGAGGTGGAAAGTGAATCTCCTAACTACCTCTGACCTGTAAAAATAAATTTAACAATAAAAGAGAAAATTATTTCCAGCAAGGTCCGACAACTTTGGTGTCCTGTCCGTGAACCTGTTTGGGGTCTATCTGCTTCATCATTGGGAGCTGGATGCTCCTGCATCAATTACTGTTATCATACCCCAAATGTAGCGAGATGCTATTAAGGGTCAAGGAAAGGTAAATTGGAAAAGGACTACTATTTGTTCTCATGGGAAGTAGGAGTTAGATCTTTGGGGGAACTACTTGGAATCATAGTTCCTTGTTGGGAGAAATGTAATAGCCTTTAAACTATTTCCATGAAGAAAATCTTAGATAAGTATATTCTAGTATATGTGGGTTTCTCAACAAAAAAATAATACACTTGAATGTGTGCAATGATGCAAAATGCTATTATATAATAAATTAAAGAAGCTTGTTTGGATGAATAAATATATAAACACACACAGTAACCCTTATTCACGTGTAAAAATATAGTTCGTTGTAAGATAATATAGAAAAGAATTATTGCAGGTAAGAAAAATAAATTTAAACATAGTTTAACTTGTAGAGAAATAAATGTTTCCCTAGTTTAGCTTCCTATAGGCCAATGGACTGGAATCATACCAATAGGCCATGGAACAAGCAGTCTTGCGTAAATTAATAATAGCACCTAAAGTACAACCTTTCCAAACACCCATGACAAGTGTTCAACACAACTATTAACTAATTTATGTATTCTCTTCTTCAAATAAAATGATAGGAATAGTAAATTATATACAATCGATGTAGAAACAAAATATATAGAGTTGACATGAATATCTAATGTGTACTCATAGAATATAAATAGAACAAATATTATAGTATTATAAAATTTTGATGGAATCACTTCATTACACATAGTAAGAAGTAAATAAATTGCATGAATTGTTCTTAGGAATAAAAAAAAAAGATTTACATTGTACTTTTTTCTCATAATTAAATATTATCATCGGCAAAGAGAGGGTAAATCCCTTGAATTGAAATTGATATACATGGCTTGTTTTGAGTGTGGGCCCTTTTGGTAAAAGCCATAGCTACATAAGGGTATTCTTTACACTAGAACAACATCAAACTTCCTTGCAACCAACATTAAGTGAAAATCACAACCAACATTGAAACCTGTAAACAGGAAGCGTTGGACAAGTACTTGAAGGACAAAACGTAGGAAAAAAAACTTGCATGAATTTTAACCCAAAAACAATGTCACAAGATAACCCAAGTTGGTCTTAGACTAACCTACACACACAAGAAAGGAATACCTTATCTTGGATTGGAGTCACTTTAAATTAATCAGGAAAATAACGAATGGTTTTGACAAAAGTAGAGTCTAACATTAGTAATATAGATGACATCCTTCAATCTGATGCTTTGTTGTAAAGGGAATACCATTAGTATTTTACATATATTATTGTACAAAAAAAATCATATCAAGATGAGAATTTAGTTATGGTTTAATCATAGCATGAAAATTATGGAAAGATTGTACAATATTCGAAGGAACTCTAACCATAACCGACCTATGATACATCGCAACCACAAAGTTAGAAGTCAAAACATACAATAATATACCCAATATGCAAGAATGGCTATACTATAACGAAGATAAGTGAATGTAGAGGAACCAAAGACCTTGTGATGGCTTACTAAAGGATTGCATCCGTACCACATTTTGCAAGGAGTCTTTTTCTAAGAGCATGAGACGAACATATGGTTTTAACATAAATTGCACATAGAATCGCATCATCCCAAAACCTAAATGTTATGTTTTTGAAAAACCTAATTGAATGGACTATATTCAATATAGGAATGGTCATTCCTGCAACTACATAGTTTTGTTGAGAATTGTATCGAACTATTCTCTAGTATTCAATCCCATGCTTGCAAAGATATTTTTCATATTCAATAGAGTAAGTTATCTTCCATAAACAATATTAAGTAACTCAGTATGTGATTATGCTTTATATCCAATCCATACTTGAAAATCCTTAAAAATTTTGGAAGCTTGAGATTTACTTTTCAATAAGTAAACCCAACACATTCTAGTGTAATCATCAACATAATTCTTCATTCATTTAATTTCAATAGCATAAGCAAAATTCTTAGAACCACAAAAATCAAAATATATATGTCCAACTTTTCTACTTGAATAAAGCGGCCTTTCTTGCTAATGTGAACAAGGATCAAGTTTTCCCAACAATAATAGGAGACAAAGAAGAAGAATTTAGAAATTATTATGCATAGCTATAGACCCATACAAACAGGGAAGTGGAAAATAAAACATATATTTAGTCGGGTACTCAATTAACATATTTAATACTTAAAGTAGTTAGGTATAACAAAAAAACATGTTGAGTTGTCATTCTTTGGGGATTAAATCACCCTTGAAGAGGAAGTGGCATGACTAAGTAGAGAGAAAAATGAGACAATATTGACGGATAATGTATGAGTAGGACACTTTATGAGTTCTTGTTAAAACAAACAATGTTACAAAGTAAATAAGCCTGATATTTTTCCACTTAGTAGAGAAATTTATTGGGGATAATATTTAGAGTGGGTTAATATTCCATGGTTTCACAAAATAAAAAAATAAGAAAAATAAAAAGTAAAAGATAGTTGTCAATTTTTGGGGATAATATTTAGAGTGGATTTCTATTCCATTGTTTTTCAAAATAAAATAAAAAATAAAAACTAGTTGTCAATTTTTGCATTTTTTTTTAAATTTATTGGCTAGTCTATACTGTAAAGTTATTTTAACTTAAAAATCATTAGAACTCTCAATATTTTTACAAAAATATCATTAAACATTTTACTTTATGTATATTATGGAGTACAAATATTAGCCATGGTTTATAAGATTTAAAATAAATTTCCATCGTTGAAATTTTTTCTACTATATACAACCCTTGTAGAAGAATTAAAAAGCATGGCTTTAGTTATAGTTGTGGAAAATATATAAAATAATTGAGTGAGTAAAAGAGAAGAAGAACATGAGACGTTGTTGAGCAAAACTAGTATATGCGGAATAACTAACAAGGAGTAATGTTGTAGGTCATTTAATGTTTATAGGTTGTGGAAAATATATAAAATAATTAAGTGAGTCAAAGAGAAGAAGAACATGAGAAATTTTTGAATAAAACTAACATATGGGGGATTTGCATTAAAAGGTGAAACATTAGGTGTATAATGGTATCATTATATTTTTATTTGTATCCTTTAATTTCTACTTCTAAAGAAATAAATGGGAATGCATTTGGTATTTGCATAATATGATTGAGAGTCATTGCAATTGAATTCAACATCACCTTAGATTTCAATACAAAGCCTCAACATATAACTTAGATTTGATTAGAAAAATTGAAGACAAAAACAAAATAAATTAAATAAAATAAATAAAAATCAATCATATAATATAATATATATATATGAATATTAATGATTAAAAAATATTGGAGTACATAATTTAACACATTTAAAAATACATATAAACTAAATTTGAAAACATATTTTATGATTCCTAATTTGTAATGTTGATACATGGTAGTACCTTATAATCAGGTTTTTCTGCATTCATTTAATTATCAATAATAAATAGGATGATGCTATAGATTAAATAATCAAAATTTAAATAAAGTGCTGAGATTTATTTAAAATTTAGTTATGATATCTATTCCTTCTTAATAATTAAAAAAAATTATTTCAAAATCAATTTATAATAGATTATATATATAATATTTTTACCATCAAATGATTTATTTGTTTGATTATAGCTATTGTGACCATGTAGTTAAATGGATTGAAAATTTCTATAGCCATTACTCTATTTCTATTATTATTATGAGAGTTATACAATATATAAAAAAGTGTTTGTCCATGTAGATTCACCCACACTATTATTATGGAAATCCTTTAATTGGACACAATTCTTCTTACATTACCATGGCTTAGAAATACCACATGCCCAATATGATGTTTTGGCATGCCATTTTCTTAAATTAATTATTTTGAGATAATTTAATTAATAGAGTATACCTAACTTGGATAGAAATATTATCATTGATATGTCAATATTACCATGAATATTCTTGCATATTCCATGGGTTTAGAAATCTTATCATTTATATGTCAATATTACCATGAATATTCCAACACATTCCATGGGGTTTAAATATCTACAATCAACCTAATAATTAAATTATAACTATGGAAGATCTATTCTTACGACTAGCATAATTATAGGCATATATATTTTGGAATTTATTTTCAATTTAACTTAAGAAAATATATTAACATTAAATTAATAAAATCTAGGGAAGCCACATAAATTCAATGTATCAAAGTGCAAATAAAATTCAATCCATGATAGCCATAAAAATGGTCACTCCATTATTCCTATCACATTTCATAGATTAAAAAAAATGTAAACATTAACTAAATTATAACTTTGTTACAAATTATATTTTGAATATTTATAAAAATATTTTTTTGCATGCATTTTTCAACAACAACCAAAAATCTTAATGGAAACTTTTACCGATTAAATATTTCAATATTACTATGAATGTTCTAGTAGATTCCATGGTGTTTAAATATATACCATCAACTTAATAATTTAATTATAACTATGGAAGATATTTTCTTCGAATTACCATAATTATAGGCATATCTATTTTGGAACTTATTTTTAATTTAAATTAATAGAAAATATTAACATTAAATTAACAAACTAGGAAATCCATATAAATTAAATGGATCGAATTGCAAATAAAATCTAATCCATTATAATCATCAAAAGAGTACCCCATTATACGTATCAGATCTCCTAGATTAAAAAACATAGAAGTTAAAATAAATTATAACTTTATCAACAAGTATATGGTGATATTTATTAATAATAATTTTTGAATGCTATTATTCAACAAAAAATTATCTTTAGTGGATAACTTTGGCGGTGAAATTTAGCCCTTGGGTGAAATTAAGGGCTTAAAATTTTGACTCGAATTTTTTTTTGTGTCATAGTGAATTATTAATAGTAACTCAAAAATTATTTTATAAGAAAATTGGGTATGGAGGTTAGCATTGCCTTATTTTAAGGGAGACCTGGAAAAAATAAAATAGTTCCTGGAATTAGGAGCTATTAATTTCCATTTACCCTTTTCTCCCTTCTCATTTGGTTCAAAATGGGATCTTTATTTTAGTGGCTACCCTTATATCATGGTATTGAGATTAATTTGCAGAGAACAACCCAAATTTTAGTATTCAATAATCTTGTTTCCATTTTCAAGTTTTCATACTAGGCTTGTGTATTTGCTTTACATTCCAACACCTCGAGCATGTTATCCTTTCCCTCTTGAATTTTTTT
>APFE030526537.1:10624-61373 GCA_000404065.3 Pinus taeda
TTTACTTGCACAACCTTGTGCTAGACCAGGAAACTGATTTAAATCCTGGCCCTTTTGTTGGCGATATACAATTCCAAGCCTTTATCTCATTTGGGGTTAATCAGCTGAAATGGCTCAAAGCTTATAACACCTTTCAGAGACAAGAGAATAGCCTAGATTTATGGGTACGAGCTGAACCTAGAGACCCAGTGACGCTATGGAAAGAGCATAGGAGTCTTATGAGGATCCCAGGTGTCATCGAGATATTAGGACCCATGCACGAAGACTTGATCCGAAATAGTCTGGAATATTTCCTAACTATTAAAGACCTTGCCATCGATGCTGCAAAATTTTGATACCGGACCTCTAACCCAAACATCCATCTCAGGGAACCATTCAAATATGAGAATTTTGAGCTGGCTGCCAGCCGATTGAGCCTCTATGGGGAACGAATTCTGCAAGCAGGGCCATCCTGGTTGGGGTATCGATTTCGCAGTCCAATTATTTGGCACCCTGCACCCGGATATCAGGCCTTGTATGAGATGCCTGCAGATCAAATAGATTAGTTCTTTGAAAATCTAGTTGCTCATCATGGTTGTCGGCCTCCTCGTGAGATCCCTTCTCCGGCCTATTCTCTCACCGCCTTGCATGTCAACTATAATGTTTTCATGAGGCCATGAAACAGGGTAAGCAGGGGGGTGTGTGGAGCACTTGGAAGGTATGCTTTTGATAAGAAATCTAGTGGTTTTTCAATAATAATTCTAACCTTTTCTGCATTATGAATTCAAAGAAGATAAAGGATTTTGATAAAATGTGCAAAAGTAGACAAAAGAAGCTCAAGTGCTAATAATTGACGTTTTTCTATGCAGGAAGACGTGGAAGCAAGGAATTGTCGTCCAAAAGCGAGAAGCAAAGGGAAAATAATTGTTGTCCCTCTAGCAGGGAACCGAATGCGAACAAGATCAAGCAAAATTAGAGCTGAATAGCCCAGGAAAAGAATGCAGGATACCGAGTCGGAAAACGCAAGAAAGAAAAAAGAAGAATTAAATGATTAGCGAATCCCTCAGGATCTTTGATCCTGAGGGATCGCTGCTTTAACTTATCTTTGATTATCTAGATACCTCCGTCATTTCTTTTATATAAAGGCACAGCGCCATTGAGCAAGAGGACGACTATTTCATAACTCTAAGTTTCAGAACAAATTTTGATCATTGAGTCTCATTGAGACCTGATTTTGTTATACTTTTGTTGATGCGATTAATATAAAAGACTTGGTGTTCATTTCGTCTCTGCGTCTGGAGTAACCTAAGGTAGTGTACCATTGACAGCTAAGGGCCCGGCTCCGAAGGACACTTGCTTTTGTATCATTATACAGTGATTTTCGTGTGGTTTGTTTATCTTTATTATTTGGTAATCTGATACATTTTTCATATGATATGCCATCCTCTGTTATAATCAATATCTAAATGATTTCTCCATATAATGTCTCCGCACTAGACAATTGGATCTATTCAAGGCCGAATTGCATCTTTAATCAGTTATTTCTGTAACAGAATGATGGTATGAATGTTATTGTCACTCGATCCATGTGAAATGTTATTTGGAAGACTGGAAAGCAGTGTTACTCTGTTTAGAAACATAGTCATATCATTCATTATCCTCAGATTGCTATAGTAGGATAGAACATGTACATACGGGTGATGGTTGATGTTCCATAATTCGTCAAGAATTGTTGTTCCACTTTGTCACTGTTGTTCCATTTTATTACTGTTGTTCCATTTTATTACTGCTGTTCCATTTTACTGTTGTTCCATTTACTGTTGTTCCATTTCCAGTTTGTTGTTCCATTTTACTTTCTGTCGTTTCATTTACCTGCCTTTGATTGTTTTGGTGTGAGAGAAGGCCTAAGGCTGTAGTGAGCCTCAGCAAGACACTGCTTAGCTCCCAGACCTATAAGTCCATGCTCTAATTCTCTTTCTTTATCAGTTTCTAGAGGGATGGGTTATTGCTTCCGTACCCTTGACTGATCAACTGTCTTGTGTGATTCTATCTTTTGGGTTAGTTTAGTTACAGCTTAGCATCTGTTTTCTTTCGAATCTTTTGAACACTATACTACTGAGCATTACTCAGACAAATAGCCTTGGATTGAGCTACTCTTTGCAATAACAAAGCGTTCCCAGATTGACTTATTAATGTGGGATAATTAGAGGTGTGAGAGACCCTAGTTATAGCTCTACACAGGACTATTCCGCCGTTGAATATCCTAGAAGATGTGCTAGTTGATGCTAGAATTCGAAAGCTCACTGCTGGTGTGCATGATGTAAGGATAGACCTGGCTAAGGTTTAGTTGGAGTTGAACCTTAAGATCACAGAGCTTGAGTTGAGGGCCCAGACTTCAACTCCACCAAAAGTTAGAGAGTAGTACGAGGCAGCTGTCAATGATGCAGTTGTCATAGTGGATGCGACAATGAAGGAATGCACTTCACTCTTCAAGTAGTCGGTCGAAGTAGTTACCAGCTTGTAGGAATATCCCAACATAATAGAGGCAAGGGAACTATAGTAGAAGTATGACGAGGTCAAAGTGATGGCGTGCACCGTTGCCATCACACAGAGGTTGGCGAAGTTGCAGGAAGTGAACGCACTAAAGGAATAGGTGGACGCAACACAACGTAAGGAGGCAGTACTAAAGGCCAGATTAGGGCCTTGGATAAATGAAGCCTATGTGCTCATGACCACCATTGAAGGAAAATTTGCTATTTTGTAGGAAATATAGTAGAAAATATAGGACCAACGATGGAGCAACTAGTCGAGCAGGTTAAGTAGGCAGTGACACAGTGTACCGCCGAGGTTGCAGTAGTACAAGTGGAGCTAGGAGGTCTTCGCGACAAGATCTCCACTCCAGCAGAGTGACTCAGGGGTGAGTCACCATATTTGTGTTGGGGACCTATTCGGAATGGGTCCCCTAGGGTCAATTTTGGGGTTAAAAGCCCAAGTTTTGAGGTTAAAGGTCCAATTTTTGTATAGAGAATGTAAAGTCTCCACATGCTGTGGTTGTGAAGCACGAAGATGTAAAGAGTCATCAAGGGTTTTTTCCCTTATTTTATGTAACTTGTGTCAGCTTTATGAGATCCACCCTTGGTCTGTGGACCATGGGATTGTAGAAAAAGGGAAGTCTTAGAAGAGACTAAGGGAGTTGAGCTGAGTTCAAATATGTTTTGAAAAGTCGTTAATGTAATGGGTCTATGAGAGCTAAGAGTGAAGAGTCTTAGCATAGGAAAGAGGCTCTCCATCTGTGTGCATAGAGGCCTAGGGTAGAAGTCCGCAGCTAAGTGTGCGGACCCCTACAGCTGTGTATGCAGGGTAGTTAGAGTCTGTAAAGGAGATCTGGACATCAATAAAGAGAATTATTCTAGAATTACCTATGTATGAGCTATTTCACTTCTGTTATGAATGCATGCGATTATGTTATGTTGAATATTGGGTTATGATTTAATGTTGCATTAATGTGTGAATCTATGTGTTTTAATTTGTTATACGAATGCAAGTAAGAATATTTGTTTACATGAAGATAATCATAATGCTTGTTGAAGTTATCCACTACTTAAGCTAATATGGGTAAATACAACAGTAAGAATAATTACAGAGGTGTGTAAGTGTTTGGATCGCATATTTAGGGTACATGAAAGACAGTCATAGACCTTCAGAGGGGTCTAGAGGAAGGCTAAGGGAAGTAAATTGATAAGCCCTAAAAGGCTTATCAATTTGCGTGAAGGAAGGGTTAGGGTATAAAGTGGCATCATTGCCATATCAGGGTGTGGAAACTTGGTTCCTACTTCCCCCCCATACTGCTTCAAGTGAGACTTCAATCTGCGCTCCGTGGATTGATGCCAAAAGGGCTGGTAGTATATGGATTTGCTTGGCTAATTAACGATGAACCTGGATTAGGTCCCATCAAGCCAACTACTTCAAGTACGTCTCTTGACACGTATTATCAATCCCCGTGGTTTGGTTATTTGGATTCTCCTGATCCCTTAATCAAGACTTTTACCTCTGACGAAGGTATCATGGAAATTATGTCTTTGGAGGAAGCACCATGGAATGATACTCATCATTGTTCCTCATTCTTGCCAGATCTAATGGTCATGTCTACTATCTTGAGAAGTTATCTTCTCATTTCCCAACCCAACCACTTCAAATGCCTATCAAGACTCATGACGTTTGGTTGGAAGGGCACATGAATAATATTACCCCAATGATGCCTATTGACATTTTAGTTTATCCTAACATTGCCAAGATCTTTCAATTGGGGGCACCTTTTTCTCATCATGAGTTTAGGTTGGCCTCATCTCCTCGAGTTTCTACCGTTGACCCATTATCGCAAGGGGGTTTTCATCTCACGTCTCATAACGCTCACTCACCCGAGGAGCATGGGGGCATAGCCTTTTATGATTTTTACTATATTATTTGGCCGAGTTGATGATTACATGTCATGTCTATGGTAAAAATATGGTTTTCCTCATTGTTGATTGATTACCCGAGTCTGGCAATGGACTCCGTAAAAAAGTACTATTCTTGAGTCACCTTGCATTGCTACTTTTACACATAAGTGTGTTATTCATTTTTGTGTAGTTTGGTTTGGCATTTTTTCAAACAGATTTCTTGCTTATTATGTCTTCACCTACTTTGCAAATATATGTGACTCCTTACGTCAGTTTTGCTGATGGTGCTTGCCATAGTACCAGGAATCTATCTTTCGTGGCATGGGCTATCTATGCCCCTAATCGTGAGCTAATTGATCTTCAATGTATTTTTTTGGGTCAAACAACTAATAACATTGCTGAATATAAGGTCGTTATCGAACTCTTGTTAGAATCCATTGCTCTTGACATTCGAGAAATGGTTGTTAACCTTGATTCACAGCTTGTTGTTCTTCAGCTCAATGGGAAATATTCCATCAGAAAGCCTCACATATTGAGAATGTATTTGCGTATTCCTCTATTAGAAATAATTTTTTATTACATCACATATCAATTCATCCCTAGACATATGAATACATTAACAGATGCATTAGCTAATTATGTGTTAGACAGACATTTACTCAATATGTGAAAAAAAAAACATTGTGTCATAGTAAATAGGAAATATATATATTTTTTTATTACATCACATATCAATTCATCCCTAGACATATGAATACATTAACAGATGCATTAGCTAATTATGTGTTAGACAGACATTTACTCAATATGTGAAAAAAAAAACATTGTGTCATAGTAAATAGGAAATATATATATATATATATGTATGTTGATAATGTTTGAGTGTCATACATCAAAACCCAAAAGTAATATATGTGTTCAGCATATACGTGGCTCATAGGCCTCAAAACTATAAATGATAAACCATGACTACTCAGCATTGTCTTCATGATAGAACATCACTTCTCATACTACTTGAGTCAGTAAACGACGGATCTGATCTAAAACTCCCACTGTGTGTCATTGATATTGGCGTGGAATGTTCGCCATCCGGGCATACTCTGGGATGCCTCTAGTTAGGTTATCAAGATTCCAAACAATATCTTCCTCATTATTAACTCCTTCTTGATAAGGAGCGATCTTAAACTGTTGAGCAACGCTTCTAGTGATCAGGGACATCCCAGCTAGTCACTCTGGTCCTACATCTACAAATTACAAAACCGAAGTGTCACAAATGCATATATTTTAAAAAACAATTAAAAAATCAAAAATCAAAATTGTTTTGCTTACCTCCATCATCAAAATCCTCCCCTTCTGGGAGTGGCATGTCAAGATCGTTGCGGAAGTCATTATCGCTATACGGTCAATCCTTTACCACAATCATTTGACACCTCAGCCACACAAAGAAGGTAGGCTTGTATGATATATGTTGTCCCCCGTTGGTTTTGGGCATCAATTCACTCCATCAGACCATCCACGGATGTTGTGGCAATGGGGTGTTTACCTCTGCCAGCTGATAGTGAAATAGTGGGATCCATTCCAAAAATTAAGTCACCAGAATAGAACCATATCCAAACTGTTTCAGGTTCCCCACCTTGCATTTGGATAATTGGCATTTCATATTCACTTTCATGGCTTTTTCCCAGTTGAAGACAGTGGGCGTCGTGCAGTCTATGGCATATTGGAATTTGGACTTGTTGGACTCATGCAATGCCTGAGCCCCAACAACTCTGTTTATGATCAAGAGTAGCACTTTTAGTACAAGGTCATTGACACTCATGATATCAACCTTGCCGCTTTTTTATTTCATCACTTCTGGATAATTCTTTGTGAGCAACATGTTCACACTTGCCCCAATGGGCCTGACCCCATACAAATTGATTGGTTCCCCTCTACGAGACAACTTGGTGATGAAGTAGATGTTTGAAATATCTAGCTCCAGCTCTTGTCCATGTATCACAAAGACTTCACGTTCAACACCCCACAGACTGATCAAGTATTGTAACAACTCAGATTGAGCCCAAAGGCTCGGTGTAAGGAAGAATTTGAGGAGCCCACAGTTCCTTAAAGCATCTAGATAGTTTTTATCTGCCAATGCCAGTGAATCAATTGCCTCGTGCTTGCATTCCTTCCAACCAACCATATTTTCATTGTAATTTGCCTACAGACACCATGGACTCAAGTCAACATCAATATTTGACCAAGAAATTGCAGATTTAAAGCATTTAAATTGGGAAAAAACGAAGATTGTTTTTCTCTCTCTGTGCTAGCACGATTGTTTTAAAAATTGTGGCATCGATGGTGCAAGTTCCCATTTTAATAACCCTCGAGTGGTGCGATCTCGAGCCTAGATCTCACGCCAATCGAGGGCGATTTTTTTTTCCAAAATCTCCTCAAAAATTTGAAAAATGGCTGAAAGAAAGCAAAACAGGTATGAAAATAAAGCTTAGGGTCTCAGCTCTTACCTGTAACTGTTGAATCGTCAATCGGCCTCCTGGATCTGCCCAATCCACTCCTAAAGATTTAGGGCACAAATGGGTAAAAATTGCTCCAAAAGAGGTAAAAGAGGTAAATGGTAAAAAATAATTTACTTTTTCCCTTTTTATAACTTTTTCATGGTGTTTTAGGGTTTTACAAGCATTTTTCGCCTATTTTTACCTTAGAAATCAGATAATGCATTCACTTCTTGTGCATCAACAGGTTATGCCATTGTTGATGATGGTGCTCAAGTCATGTTTAAGCTCTTTTCACGACTCGTAAAAAACTCAAATGAAAAGATCGCTGAGTATTTTTCCCTTTTTGACTCATTAAAGAGAAGAAAAATGGGGGGTCTGCTTTCAGCTCTTTTTCGACCCTTAAAACATGAAAATACTTCCAATCTCTTGTCATTTTGAACTCGATAAAGGTTGCAAAACATTGTTTACCCAGTGTACGTTTACCCCTTTTTCAAGTTGGGATGAACTATTTATGAAAAAGGTACTCCTTGGTTGACATGGTAAAGTAGTTCTCTCAAGTATTATTTTCTACCTTTTCAGGCTCGAGAGACACAACTGTACGAAAAGGGACCTTTTGGAGTTTTCGTTTTTGTGTCTTTTTCAATCTCTCTAAACATGAAAAATATACCAAGTTACACATTTGTCGGACTCGTTAAAAGATTCAATGACATCGGATTCGTGACCATGATGGACATGAGCTTCTCCTTCCTAGGGCTCATTAATCTTACTAGGTCGGATGCATCCAAAGGATGCAATTACAGTGCAAGAACATGCTATCCCCTTCAAGCTTGTGATAAAAAATAATTGGGGTACCAGCTAGAAATGGTGGGGGAAAATGGGAATTTTTACCAGTTGATTCGGTAGCTAGTCACTCTTGAACATGACACTCTTTTGCTTCATGTCGGGTTGGGATATCCCCACTACATCATTGACCTTCCTCGGTTTAGGCTGCCATTTTTTTCCTTTCCATTTGATCTCTACCTCATCATCATGACCTTCGATCCTATGGATCCCAAAGCTGCCAAACTCCGGAGTCATGTCACCAATATGTTCAAGAGTTAAATCTTCTATAGTTTACACTCATTCTCGTTTCTCTGTATTATTCATAATCTTGAATCCCTTGTCTCATGTTGATGATGTGGGATACATCATGGCCCTCCTTTGACACGGTTACTTCTTGTCAACTTTAGCTCATTATCTGGGAAGTTGGCCAATAGACTCCCTTCCAGTACCTTAGAGCTTGCATGCCTAATGGCAAGTTCTTCACACTCGATGACAAGTTCACATCATTGTCCTTCGATCGGGTGACTTCATCGGTGTTCGACTTTAGTTCCTTATTCACACTCTGTGAATTGTGCTACTTGTACCTTAAGATCCATTGTCATTATTGGTGGTTTCTCTCATGCTTGTTAACAATTCACATCATTGACTGGTAATCAAGATATTTTCTAGCATGTTCGACATCAACACATCTATTCACGTGCTAGAAATTGTACTTTGATCAGATCATGTTGGAGCGCAAGACCCTGGGCTCAGATTACACAAGTCCAGGTTGCAAGGTCATGTGACATGATCATGTTTACATACATGTCTCTTTCAAATGGATGGCTACGACCATACCATGAGTCTGTTATATGTGATCCTTCTCATTATTGGATGGCTACGACCAGACCTTGGGTTTGATATGATCCTTCATATTTGATGGTTGCACCCATAACTTGGATCCATTTACATGATATTGTTCTCGATGGCTACGTCCATACCACGATTCATGTATCAGATTTTTCAGTAATGTATATGTATCTATCCTTTCTTGTAGGTTTCTAGTAGTGGCCTCTGGTTCCATGCATCTACATGTAAATCATTTCACCCCTCACTCTTGTTTGACCTTCATGCTTTAAGGGGCATCTGTTACACAAAATTTTGTCAATGTCCCTGTACTCCTCGTTCCTCGATCTTGGAGGACCTCTATGGTGACCCTCATATGTTTCCCTACCATGAAGAACATGTCCCTACATCCCTCTTCATCTGCAGAACATTTCCCAAGAATCTTCCTTCAAGCTTAGTTTAAAGACCAGTGCCAGTGCTCAGTTCTTCCCCTATGACAATTTGTAGAGTTTAAAACCAAGACTAGCACTGAATGGCACAAGTTAGCCTTTCATTAGTCATGACGACCCTATTTTGGCAAGTTTTTAAAGTGGAGTCAAAGCTTCTAGCTCTAGAAGCTTTGTGAACTGAAGTCTGGTAAATGGTTGAGCAAGATAGAGCTGAGAGAGTCTGTTTGGGCTCCCTTCCCCCATTAAGATGGAACAAACCATAAGGGATAAGGCCTCTCCCACCATAAGAGGATCCATTTCCTCTCCATCAAAGCTATATAAACTCCCCATTTCACACCCTCAGCTAGGTAATGAAAGGGCTGAAATAATTTGCAAATCTTGAGAGCCATATTGAGAACCTTATCCTTCTAGTTTGTATGTGAAGGGAGAATAAGCTTGTTGTGTTTGGTTTGAAGCATAAGGAAAGAGGCCTTGAACTTCCATTGTGTTGAGGATGAATCATGAGATGCTTCTAGTGGTGCTAGAACCTGCACATTCCAAAGGGAGCCTGAAACGTCAAGGCTCATGTTGTATTTCTCTTTGACTTTTATTAATACAACTAATGGTTTATTTCCTACATTGAAGGTCACATTATATTTGATGGCTTAAGATTCCTTGGCTTTTTAAGTAGATTGAATGTGATTGTATGCTATCATGTTTGTTGTTGCCTCTTGTGTGTTTGTTTTAGGTATTTGAACGGAAAGCATGAAAGGAAGCTAGAGCAAAGAAGCGATATCACCATCAAGCGGATTAGTGCTCTAAAAGGTAGGCCCTTTTATTCGATTCTAGTCTAAGGAATTTTATATTAGATTGTTATGTTTGTGGCTAGACCCACTCTTAGGCTAGAGGGATCACCTTTGTCTACAAAGGAAATTTACCTACTCCACACAAACCAAACATTCCACCACAAACTTTTGAATATATGATTTAAGGCCATGCCAAAAAAATTCTTTCTTAACCCTGTGGTAAGTTTTCAAAAATCCTAAGTGCCCTCCTAAGGGAGAGGTGCGCAATTCCATAAGAATATTTTGTTTGAGTTGGGAATTCTTACAAAGGTATAAGCAATCTTTGTACCATAAAGAATCATTTTTCTAGCTAAATGTATCAAATGTACTGGGATCTTGTTGTAACTTTATAATAAGTTCCAACACTTCTTCATCATTCTTCCATTCATCCATTGCTTCGTTTATCCAATCTAGTTGGATAATAGAAATGGCGCAAAGTAATGCTTCCACATCCTCATCCTTTCTTGAGAGTGCACCTACCCCAATGTTTTTCTTCCCTTTTTTGTATATGATTTCAAAGTCATAACCCAACATCTTTTTGACCCATTTTTTTTTGCTCTTCTGAAGATAATCTTTGTTCTAAAAAGTATTTAAAACTATCATCATCTGTTTTTACCTTGAAGTGTCTTCCCATTAGGTAGGGTTGTCATTTCTTAAGGGCATGTAGTATTGCCAACATTTCCTTCTCACAAAGAGCTTTTTGTAAATACTTTCCTTTGATTGGATGACTTCCGAAAGAAATGGGTCTTCCTTCTTGCTTTAAAACAACACCAATTCCATTTCCTAAGGCATCACATTCTACAATAAAGGTTTTTGTGAAGTCTGGCATAGCTAAGGCCGGTGCTTGGCACATTTCCTCTTTAAGATGTTCAAAGGCTTTCATTGCTTCTGGAGTCCATGAAAATGCATATTTCTTCAATAATGTTGTTAGAGGTGCCACTATTCTCCCATAATTCTTAACAAACTTATGATAATACCCTGTCAACCAGAAAAATTCTCGTATATGCTTTATGGATGTGGGGATTTTCCATTCCTTAATGGATTTAATTTTTCTAGGGTCTACCTTAACACCTTCATGAAATACAATATGACCCAAATATTCCACCTCTTGTACTCCAAAGAAACATTTGGAGCCTCTTGCATACAATTGTTTCTCCTCCAATAGTTTGAGCACCCTGTCAACATGTTCAACATGATCCTTCCAAGACTTGTTGTAGACTAGTATATCATCAAAGAATACTAACACAAATTTTCTAAGGAAGGGTTTGAAAATGGAATTCATCAAACCTTGAAATGTAGAAGGTGCATTGGTAAGGCCAAAAGGCATGACCAAAAATTCATAATGACTCTCATGAGTTCTAAATGTTGTTTTTGGAATGTCTTTAGTCTTCATTCTGATTTGATGATATCCTGAACGAAGATCCAACTAGGTGAAGTAAATTGATCCAATACTTCATCAAAGGTAGTAATGGGAAATTTATCTTTAATAGTGAGCTTTTTGAGCTCCCTATAATCTGGACACATGCTCCATGACCCATCCTTTTTGTGCAACAATACTATTGGAGTAGAGAAAGAACTTTGACTAGGTTGAATTATACCAACCTCTAGCATTTCTACAACCATACGTTTAATTTCACTCTTTTGGGCATAGGGATATTTGTAAGGCCTGATTTTTGGAGGAACCATAAATTACTCTAGAAAGTGCCATAATATCAAGCTATCCATGGGAGAGTATGTATTGAATAGACCAATGCTTTCCATTCCAATGGGTGGTGTTGACATTGTACTAGGAGTCCAATGGCTACAATCCTTGGGTACAATAGCTTTTAATTTTCAAGAACTTTTCATGAAATTTTCTTCAGAAGGAAAAGAAGTTGAATTAAGGTGTATCGCAGGGAAACTGGGAAATATAATTAGCTCTAACGGAATGAAAAAGATTCTAAAGAAAGAAAAACAAGGAGTAATATCACAATTATGTTCGCTAGAGGTTCCCACATCGAAATAATCTATTTCTTTAGATTTCCAAAAAGCCTTGGACAATCATTCCAAGGTATTTGAGACTCCCAAAGGCATCCAACCTATTCATGATCATGATCATGCTATTCATTTGATTCCAGGAAGTCTGGTTGCATAACAAGTTGTATGAGGAAATGCTTGGTATCGATCCAACTATAATGGTGCACGAAATACCCACTTATCTTGATGAAAAGTCTATTCATCAATGGCTTTGTCCAGTGCATCCTAGAAAGGTCGTTGCTATTAAGGGAGAAGTTGAAAAAATTCTAAAGGTGGTTTTATTTACCCTATCCCGTTGACAGAATGGGTTTCTAATATCGTACATGTTACTAAAAAGTAGGGAAAATTCGAATTTATGTTGATTATCCCACTCCCTTTATTGACCGGATCATTGATGAGTGTGTTGGGAGCGAGATCTTTTCTTTTGTGGATGGTTTTTCTAGTTATAACCAAATTAATATATTACCCCTTGATCAACACAAGACAACTTTCATCTGTCCATGGGGGACTCTTTCTTATAAAAAGCTTCATTTTGGTCTCAAAATGTTGGTGCTACCCTATAGAGAGTGATGTCATATTCATTTCATGATATGAAACACATGGTTCAACCTTATTTAGACGACTTACTGGCTCATTTTGCTAAGCGTCGTGACCATCCGTACCACCTTCGAGCAATATTTCTACATTGTTGACACTATAATATTCGTCTCAATACGCATAAATGTGTCTTTTGCATCGAATATGGTTGGCTCTTGGGTTTTGTTGTGTCCGAAGAGGGCATCCAAATAGATCCTATAAAAGTAGAGGCTATTGTAAATCTACTCCCTGATTCATCACTGCACCAATTGCAGAGTTTGCAAGGGAAGGCCAATTTTCTTCATCGCTTTGTCCCTAATTATGCTGAGCTTTCCAAGGGATTTACTCGCTTACCTAAGAAATGGATCCCATTCATTTGGGATGAAATTTCCCAAAAATATTTTGATGCTCTAAAGCAAACACTCATCAGCGCTTCTTTATTGCATCTCCCCGATTACCACTGTGATTATTTCCTGTACTTGGTCGCGTCTGACAGTACCATTTCTATGGGGTTGGTCTAGGATGATGACAATGGCAATGAAAATGTGGTTTATTATTTGAGTCGAAATCTTATTGACATAGAAACTTGATATGATCATGTCGAGCAGCTTTCCTTGGTAGCAGTCCATGTTGTCCAACAATTTCACCATTATATCCTTCTACAAAAGACCACAGTGATTTAAGACTGCAACCCCATGACTTATATCCTAACTCATCAATTGCTTGGGGTGAAATAATCTAAATGGATTATTATCCTACAAGAGTTTTATAGAGTTTACTGCCACCAAATTGAAGAAGTCACTAGCTTTTTCCGAATTGATCTGCGCCCTTCCTTCTGCAAACACCTCCACTGATTTTACTGAGAAGATTCCCGATGAAACTTTATTTCTCATCAGCACTCTCGACCCATGGTACCAAATTATTATTGTTTATCTTCAGACCCAAACTTTCTTATCTGAGTTGTCTCGATCTGATCAACGCCGCATCCTATATTAGTCTCAACCTTTTCAGATTATTGGTGATATGTTGTACCGAGTTGGTGTTGATTCTATTCTTTTCAAATGTATAGCACTTGAAGAGGTTGAGTGAGTCCTAAATGACTGCCACTCCGGGGCATGTGGTGGTCACATGTTAGGCTATGGCACTGCTCAGAAGATCCTTCACGTTGATTATTTATGGCCTTCTATCTTCAAAGATTGTATTTTAGCGGTTCAAAAGTGCCATGAATGCCAGATTTATAACCGTAAACAATGCGCCTTTCCATCACCCTTTCATTCGGTTGTTACCGTTGACCCATTCCTAAATGGGGAATCGATTTCTGACTTGTAACCCTCATGCGGCTAGGGGACATGGCTATATCATAGTAGTTGTCGACTATTTTATTAAATGGGTCGAGGCGATGCCCACATATAATGATGACAGTACAACTGATACTCAATTCCTCTTTAACCATGTCATGGCCACTTTTGGTGTCACTCAAGCCATTGTCACTAATCATAGATCACATTTTCGTTAGTACATGATGGCAGATTTTACTACTCATTTGGGTCTTCGCCATCACAACTCAACTCCTTACTACCCATAGTCTAATGGCCAAGTTGAAGCAATTAATAAAGCCCTAATTACTATGCTTCAATGTACAATTGAGAAGCATAAAAATTATTGGAATCTCATGCTGTTTTTAGATCCTTTGGCTTATCGAACCTCGGCTAAGACAACCACTAGTTTCACTCCCTTCCAATTGGTATATGGTTTAGAGGTGACACTCCCTATTGAGTGTGAGATTCCTTCGTTGAAACTAGCTATCGAACTACTCCTTGATACCTCACTGGAAGAGGAGCATTTAATTTATCTCTAGAGGCTTGATGAAACCAATCATATTGTTTTGATGGTTATCGAAGCACATAAAAAATGATTTAAAGCTCATTACGATCAAACTGTTTCTCCATGAGTTTTCATTGAAGGTGACTTGGTCTTGTTTTATGACCAAGCCAAATATAAGTTGGGAGCTGGGAAGTTCGAACCTATGTGGCATGGGCCATACATTGTTAAATGTGTTTTACAAAAAGGCGCCTATGAGTTGGTTGACTATGAAGGTAATGCATTAGAGCAGCCTAGCAATGGGCTTTATCTAAAAAAGTATAATGCGTGAGTTCCATGTAATTACTTTTTTAGATTGGTGTGTGAATTCATTAATGTGGATTTTGATTTTTGGTGTGATTGTTCTCTTTGTAGACATGTTTCCTCAGCTCACCTTCTGTTCCACTCAGTTTGCAGTTGTCATCGAACCATTATGTTGGTTTTTTATATGATGCTTGTTGTAGCACACAAAACTTATCTTCCGCAACTTGGGCACTATTTTCCCCTAATGGTGAGTTGATCAATTTACAAGGTATTTGGTTGGGGTGAACAACTAATAATATTGTTGAGTAGAGTGCAATTATTGAACTGTTATCAGAAGCAATTTCTCCCGGAATCATAAATTTGGTTGTTAAGTTAGATTCAAAATTAGTTGTGCTACAATTAAATGGTCATTATTCAGTAAAAAATCCACAAATTCTGTGCATGTATATATGTGTTCAATTATTGTAAATAAACTTTGATTATATCACATATCAACACATTCCATGAAATTTGAATACACTAACAGATGCATTAGAAAATTATGTTTTAGATAGACATTTGTGTCACTTACAAAAAAAACTAAACACATAATCATGATATGTCGACACGTAAGTAGATAATAGAAACATGCATATGTCTCTATATATATATCGAGTCTGTCAAAGTTTGTTACATCAAAATCTCAAAAAATAATGTTCTGAGACACATGGATTTGAAAACCTACAAACAATGCAGATGATAAGACTAGGAAAAGGTTATTCACCCACATGATGCTCATGACAGCATGAGACCACTTTGATCACTTAACCTAATAACCGACGCAGTCTCATGGAAATTCCTATTGTATGCCTCTGGTACCACAATGACACGTCATCTATAGTCACGTATTTTGGAATCCCTTGAGTAATCACTTCCAGGTTTCACTCCATTTCCACTATAGGATTTTCTCCTTCCTCGTATGGAGCATCTCCTCTATATGGCATGCTACTCGTCATGATATAGAGGACATTCCGGGAGGTCTTTCTGGTCCCACATCTGCAAAATCATCATAAGTAAACTCTCAAATACACTTAAAATAAAATCATAAAACTTGAAAAATTCCAAAAAACAAGTTTTATGTGCATCGGTCCACTATGCACCAGGTGGTACAGGAAGATTTGGGTCTCCTCTAAATTCTATTCTAGCATAGGCATAGTCATCCATGACGATCAGTTGTTGGCATAGCTAACAAAAGAATGGAAGAGGGAAATGCATCTGTTGACCTCCTCCCACTCGAGGCATGATCTCACTCCATCTAAGAAACCTCAGATCTTGTGGAGCTAGATCATCCACCTCTACCCATTGGCATCAAAATAGGGGCACACACTCCAAAAAGAATGTGACCAATATTGACCCAAATCCAAATTGCTTCAAGCATCCTGTTTTGCCTTTGGTCAGTTGTCTTTTCATACTAGAAGTCCTTCTCACCAATTAAACATTATCAAAGCAAGACAATCGACTGCATATTGGAACAGTTATTTTGTTGCCTCATACAATTCCTATGCCCCAAATATATGGGCCATGGTGTGTAGAATCGTCCTCAAGGGAATGTTCTCAATGGTTTCTATCTTCACTTTCCCGCTCATGGTTTTTTCTGCACCTGGGCAATGCCTTCTAATCAGGGTATTGGTTCTCTCTCCTCCAGTATGAGCTCCAAAGATTTGGATCCTCTCCCCTCTTCTGGACAATCCAGTGTTGAAGTAGATGTCGGCTACTTCTAGTTCCAATTATTGATCTCCAGTGATGAAAATCTCGCAATCAACATCCCATAATCCTATGAGATATTCTAGAGCCTCATTCTGAGCTCTGAGTCTCGAGGTTTGGAAGAACTTGAGTAACCCGTAATCCCTCAAAGCATTGACACATTCATTTCTTTGGGCAGCTTCATGGTCTTCTACCTTGTGGCCTCTTTCTTTCCATTTGATGGCCATATTTGTCGAAATCTCCTACAAATTAAAAATAAACAATATTTAGTAGCCTTTTCATGGATCAAAATCTTGAAAAAATTGATCAAGGGAGAGGATTTTTCATTCTATTTTTCGCTCTGCGCCCAACGCGACTGTTAGAATTATTTTCCTGCTAACATCACGAGGTAGTTTTGGGCTAAGGGGTGATCAACACGAATTTAATGATTAGACTTGTGTCGATCGCCCCCCATTATAAAAATGAAAATCCTCCCCTTCAACAGTTAAAAACTCTAGAAAATGGCATGAAAAAGGTATGAAAAGCAATATAAGGGGAAGAGCTCTTACCTGCAGTTGATGGTTTGCGAAATGGTGCCCCAGATCTCCCACATCGCTTGCCTGAAGAATCAAGAATAATAGGGTAAAATTTTCTCTCCAAGTTACTTGAAGTGAAATGGTAAAATGTTTTTTTACTTTTTGCCTATTTATAAGTTCTTAAACACATTTTTACCAATATTTTATTATTTTTTTATATTGGTGATGTATGATTGTCTTTGTGTAGTTACAGGATCTTTTGGTGGTAACGGTGATCATTTTTGACTGATTCAACAAGTTTTATTTTATCTCTTTTTCAGATTCGTTAAAGATAAACGAAAAAGGTACTCCCCTAGAGTCATCTTTAAGCTCTTTTCCAACTCTCGAAATATGAAAAGATCGATGAGTACTTGTTTTTTTGAACTTGTTAAATTAAATGAATTGGCATCATCTCAGTATACATTTACCTTTTTTTCAGGCTGGGATTGACTATTTACAAAAAAGGAACACCTTGGTTGACATGGTCAAGAGGTTCTATCGAATATTGTTTTCTACCTATTCGAGTTCGAGAGACAAATTGTGAAAAGGGAACTGATGGAGTTTTCTTTTTCATCTCTTTTTAAAACTATCTAAATATGAAAAACACACTGAGTTACTCTTCCATCAAACTCATAAAAGTTAAATGATGAAATACTTGTCACCATGACGAGACCGAGTTTCTCCTTCCTACAACTCTTAAAAATTACTAGGATGGATTCATTCAAAGAATGAACTTATACGACAAGCATATGATATCCCATTCAAGTTTGTGATTAAAATAATTAGGGTACTCACTAGAAATAATAGGGAAAAATGAAAGTGAAACATCTCTCGAATAGGTAGTATGTCACTCTTGAACATGACACTCACATGTTTATCATGACGGGTTTGGGATCTCCTTACTCAGTCACTTGTCTTTCTGGTTTTGGATGATCCATTTTTCCTCTCATCTGAATATTCAACTTCATCATCATGATCCTTGGTCCTATGTTGAGTCAAATTCTACCACACTCTGGAGTCGTGTTGCCGATATGTTCAAGAGAAGTCCTATCTATAGTTTACTACCTACACATTGTTTGGCCTTTTTCCATAGCCTTGGATTGTACTCATTTATTCCACTTTATTCCTGGTTTTTTCGATGATGAGGGACTCATTATGGCCCTCCTTCAACAAGTCACTTCCTATTGACTTCAGCTCATTATCCAAGAAGATGACTTAGAAAATCCCTTTCAGTACCTTAGAGCTTGCATGCCTTAATGGAAAGTTCTTCTCATTCAACAATAGGTTTGTCATTATTAGTGGTTTCGATCATGCCGATTAACGGTTCACATCATTGGATGGTAATTAGGTGGTTTTCTAGCATGTTCGACTTTGACACATTCATTCGCATGTTAGAATTCTTGCTTTGATCAGGTTGGGATGGAGCGCAAGCCCATGCGTTTTGACTGATATAACTCAGGCTGCATGGAGTTATGTATTATTCATGATTGTATACATGTTTCCTCTATATGAATGGATGTGACCATGCTATGGGACCTTATATCTATGATGATGATGATCCTTCTACATCAGGTGGTTGTGTCCATACCATGGATATTAGACTTTCAGGTGATCCTTTTCATTTGGATGGTTGTGCCCATACCGTGGATCTTTTCACATTGTCTTTTCTATCTGGACGGATGAACCCATATCGTGGATTCATGTTTTGATATTAGATATTTGTATGTATAGGTGTCCTTGATTTGCAGGTCTTCTGACGGTGTTTTTTATTGTCCTTGCAAAATCTTGTAAAGGATCTCAACCATCACTCCATGTTCTGCCTTCATGCTTTAGGGGGCATCTGTTACACAATATTTTGTCGCACCTACTGCACTTCCTTGTGTCATACTCCGTAGTGTCCAAAACTTGAAAATTATGTAGTGTACCCATCTTGATATGCAGTCCAGATCCTCCCTAAAGAACTAATGAAAACATGCCCTCAGACTTCCCTAAAGAAATGAGCTCAAAACCCTAATTTCTAGGTCAGTGCAATTGTGACACTGCCTACTCGTGTTGATGGAAGGTTGCACCATACTATCCTCATGCTGCCATTGTGGTTTTTACCTGGATACTCATGCTAATCCCTAAAAGGAAAGTTTTCCCAAAGAGGACAAGAAGCTTCGTGTTCTAGAGGCTTCCAGAACGATGAGCTGGATGTTGTTCGTTGTGGATGTGGTTGAATTCTAGGAATTTTACCCTTTGATCTTATCCCTATGAGATTCCTCCTTGAGATGAGTACCTTCCCCTATCTTTGTTGAGATCCTAACTCCCTCTCCCTAACTATATATTCATCCTCTTCCATTCCCAAATGGTTGGTATCTGATTATTTTCACCTTTATGCTGAGATAGTGCCTACATGCAATTCACTTTGGCTTGGAGAAGGAGTGCTTGGAGATCTTGAGCTTGGACTTGGACATTCACTCAAGCAAGGCTTACTAACATCAAGGTATAGGTTTTTTGTTTCTTCTTTTGTTTATTAATATATACAATTGCTGGTTCACTTTCCATAATTTCTTGTGTCAATGCTTCATTTATCTTAATGCTCCATGATCTGTTAAGTGGATTAAATTTGATTATGATTGTTGCACTTTTATGCTTTGTTGTGTTTTGGCCTCTTGTGCAGGTATTCAAATGTTGTGAGCAGTAAGGATTGAACCTAAGGAGCAAGCGATCTAGATCTTCAACAAAGGAGTGCATTATAGCATCAAAATGAGGTAGGTCTCCTTCCTCTTCTAGCATTTTGATTGTAATTTAGGAAAGTGTCTTGTAGATTGTATCGTTTGTTACTATACCCACTCATTGGGGTAGAGGGATTGTCTTTGTCCACTGAGAGGATTTACCTAGACAACACTTAGTTTTAAAATTAAAAAATTTGATTAAGGTTGTTGCTTCACTCTGCTTGTTTCCCAACATTTCTCTTACCTCTTCTATCACTATTTTTTACCTATGCATCAATTCTTCATGTTCAAAGATGATCTGAACTGATGGCCAAATTTCTGTTATGGCCTGATTGATATCTACCCATATGTTTTCTTTGGCTTGTGCTAAATTTTGAGTCATTACCGACTCACTCTCTAGAAACTCTATCTCTGAGCAAGACTACGTCATTTTTTTAAATTATTAGGACAAAAGGTGAAGAGTCAATGGTATTTACCCAAGAAATTCAGTTGCTTGCTGAATAATTTTTTTCTGTAACAGGTACCTGGACGGGAGACAACTATCTGGAATATGTAGTGGGTGACAAAGAAATTCAGTGGGGGGAGATGGGGTTTTAAACCACTGTACTTGTTCTATGAAGTAAATGGGAAGCAAGAAGGGGGCCACTCTAAGCAACTAGGAGGTTGTTTATTATAGGAAACTAAAAATACCACTATGTCTGACTCTTATGGGGTGGGTTGATTATGATCTGGTATACATTGGAGAGAAGAAGGTCATCGCATAATGAATAGGGTGCAATGTGAAAAATAGGTGTCAACACAAGGAAAGAACATGTGGCAGAAGGGAAAGGAAACAATATGCGGGAGCGGGAAGGATGCATGGCATGATAGGAGTGGAGGGAGAGCAGAGACGTGGTGGGAGGCAGTGAGGTGATGGGAGTTTATAAATGTTGGCGGGAGGTGGAGTGGTTTTTTTTTTTTGGAGGGGGGTTGTGAAATGTTGAGCGCCCACCACATAGCGTGGGGCCTGAGAAAGTGAATCCAATTTTTGGACCCCCCTGCCGATAACAATAAAATGGACTGGGGGGTCTGAAATCGATCCCTCGCCATTGATCTAGGCAGGGTAGATTGTGGCAGTTGGATTATGCGCCCACTTTACTAGAAGCTGACAAACCAAATTTGTCCCTTTCGACTTTATGATAAATCAAAATTTAAGCACCGGTAACTCATTTACAAATTGTTAATCGTGTTTAAATGACATGATTAATTTATTACAAGAAATATTAATTATTCTAAAACATATTTAATTAACCCTAAGGGCACATTTAATCTAGCAAGCCCATTTTTATTTTTTCCTAAGGTTGTGAACCTTCTATTCTAATGCTTATTTATCAAATTTAACCAAGCTTAAACACTTTGGTTAATCTTTCTCTAATTCACCTAATAAATTTCAACCAAGATTAAACTGGATGGTTGTTTTTTCGTTCTCTATTTTTGACGTTGAGGGAATAAACACATAGGACAACATCAAAACCACTTTGGAAGCTAGGACCTAGCCCTGCCAGCTTCGGAGAGGGATCTTTTTGTTTAATTTAACTTTGTTTTTATGTGAATTTTAGGCTAGTTATGATTGTACTTGTTTGTTTTGATTTGATTGGTTTGGTTGATTTGAGTGTTATAATTCCATTGGGCTATGGAGTCTATAAATTAAATTGGATTTTGCATCAATTTTTAGAGGAGTTCTCACAGGGCAAGCTAGGTTGCACTATTTGGATATTTTTAGAAATTAAATGGATGATGAAATAGTAGAAGTGTAAGGTTCAGTATAAATCAAGGAGCAATTAAGAATTCCTTGATTTGATTTCAGTGGAAAACATTAAAATTACCAACATCCAAAATAGGGTGCTCTAAGTAAAAAATCCTATTTATCACAGTTTCTATTAAATAATTTAGATAATTAGAATAACAGAGAGAAAAAATGTTTAAACAAATAAACAGAAGAGGCACATTACCATTTCGTACACCACATGAATCCTATGAAAGGTCCTTGTATTATTGATGCTCTAGTACTTGGAAAAATACAATATGCAGAAGAAATTACATTTGGAAATCAACCCTTAATACTTCAAATAGTGAAGTATATATATTGATAATTTCAAAAATCCTTTACAAAATCGTTGTCAAACCAATGGTGTATTATTAGCCTAATTACAAACAATATGATATAATCATGGCAGAAGCATAGGCCATGTAGGCAGCTGAAAAGAAAGGTGTCCCTGTTTTTATGGTTTCGGTTGTTGAGTCAACCCAAAACTATGTTGCGTTGCAGAACTAACTATTGTGTTGGTTGCTACGCTGGAAATTGTTTTAGTGCTTCTAAACTACCCTTCAATCTAGTAAATTGACTAGTTCTTCCCATCTCTTTTCATCTAGTATTGTCAATTTTGTTACCTTGCAATAAATTTCATCTACCTCTGTGTATTTGGCAAAAGTCGGCTTCACAGTTAAAACATGTTTTACCTCATTCTGTATGTAGAAATCATTTCACATGGTTTCAAAAAATTCCCTTGATGTCATACTTCCCTTTATTCCATTTACCTTGATAATTCTTTGGCCATTTTTTTCATCTTCAGGACATAATCCTCCTGAGTGATTAATTTTTCATTTATTACATAAATGTTGGGCAATCCTTTTTGGATCAATGCTTCAATTCTATTAGTGAACCTATTTACTTGCAGCTCCAAGGTTTCACATCTTTCTTCTTACTGATCAGTAAGGTTCCTCTTTGTCAAGACTTTCTTGACTTCCAAAATAGTAGCAGTTCTATCGTTGATTCCTACTTCTTCAAGTTCATATTTGGAATTAGAATTTAGGAACCTAATAATGTTCGAGGTTTCTGTGGGCATCTCTCCAAGATTCTCCCTTCCCTGTGCAATAGTTTCTATAGCCTTTTCTATTAGCACCTTCTCCTCAAAGATGATTTGGATAGAAGGCCAAATCTCATTCATAGAGTCTAGTATATTCTTCCAAATTGTTTCTTTGGCTTGGGCCAATGGTTTTCTGTGTCCCTCTCTACCTTCTATAGTCATGGATTCTCTTTTTCTGTTTGGACATTTTGTGACTCTAGGTATAGTAGGAGATGTTGTAAATTTGCTGGTTGCAGCTAGTGAATCTGTGATTATGATGGAAGCCTACTCGTTAGTCTCTTTGTCCACCTCTACTCTGGGAGTCAACTTTGTCCTCTTCTTGTAGTTGATCATGAACTCTTTGGCTTCACTTCCTGTGGTCAAGGATGATCCTTCCTCCCTCTGTCTTTTGCTTGATTTTATTGAGGAGTGGGAGTCTGCAAACTGGAAGTAGAGAAGTGATGTTCTTCAACTTCTTGCATTTTTGTTTTCTTTCCATTCTAGTTTATTGGCATACTACTCTATTTCAGGTCTTGAAGTATGAATATAAGGAGTTTTTTTATTCTCCACCCTGAGCTTTGAAATAATGGCACAAGGGTCATAAGACCAAGTAAAACTTAGACTAAACTTAATTTCTTTAAGTATCTTATCAGATTCTTCACCTATTGTCCTGGTATTACATACAAATGGTCCCACTTGTGTCTTTATTCTGGACTGTGATTTCTTCTTGGCCACTACAAAATGGATGTCATCCGAATTCAACATCTGCCTAATATACTCTAGGGAAAAATTCCTCATGGGGAGGTATTTATGGAGTTTGTGTGGTGCTAATTCACAACCATACACTTTGATCTCTGTGTAATTTTGGTATAAATACCAATCCCCAGTCTTTGCCTAATCTATTAGGTGTAGAATTCTCTTGATTTCTTCATTGATTCTGGGTTGAATTGCACTGTTAAGGATGTTCATGGCAAGATGAACAAAATATTCAATGAATTGTTTATAAGTGAAATCTTGTTGTTCTTTCATGACCAATGATGTCCAAAAGATCATTGGATACTAATTTCCTGCATCATCAAGCTTCTGCATTGCAAAATTGAATTTGTTTGCCTGATAATAGAGGAACATATAAATCAAAATGGAGGTGTAATTGAACATCTGTTTTATGGGAAACTTTATGAATTGTTCATGAATACTGTCAGCCAAGAATTGACTGAAATTGAACACCAAGGAAGGCTTGTTACCTATGGAAAATGTAGATAGGAATCCTAAAATGGGCTCATCTACCCACTAATCAGAATAATAACCTAAAAGATAGGAAATCATGGATATGATTTGTTTGGCCTGATCAAGGAAAATGGAGGAAGGATATGGAGGATTCTTCTTGGGTAACTAGGCATTCTCAAGCAAGAAGATCCCAAATATTTTGGTTCTAGTGATGAAATCCAGCTTCTGATAAAGCTGGGTGAGGACTTCTAAGGAGAAAGGAGTATTATTTTCCACAGTGGGAGCAACCATCATTTGGTTAATGGATTGGGCAGTAATTGTGAAGAGAATGTCACCTGTAGGGGCGATGATAGTCTTTCAGCAGGGACATAACATGTCTAACACCTTTTGGTAAACTCAGGGGCTTGTAATGTCAAGGGGAAAATGTAACGGGGAAGATTGTACTGCCAAAACCCAATTTCATCAGTTTTATCTGCATGTTTTTCTAACGAGAAGTATAATTCAAGAAAACATAGTCACATTGGATTTCATTAATCCTGTAATCCTTATTGGCTACAGGGATATTATCTAAGTCTACAGAAGTGGGAATCAAAGGATTAATGTGTTTGTCTTGAGTTTTGGTCTTCAGAGGCATGATTGTAACAATCTAAAAAACAAGAGGAATTGAAAGAAGAGCTTACTGGGAAAAGTGTTTGGGTAACAAACTGTCAGGTGAAAGAAACAATGAACTATCAGTTTTATTGTTGGTCTGGTCGTGAAAATGTTTTGAGAATAGTCACTAGATAAAAGTTGTCAATAACAAAAAATAAACAGTGAAAAGAAGGAGAGTGATAGGATGAGCAGTAAAGAAAGGAAAGTGATGGGTTTAAAAGATTTTAAACGCTTTGAAGGTTCCATTGAAAATGGAGCGGGACTGTTAGTTTTCGAATGGTTACCTGGGGAAATGAAATTAATGCTAAACGATTATTTGTCGAGAGAGCAATCAATTGACTAACGACTATGCAACGTGGCAGGAGGAGAGTGGCGGAGGAGTCATGGTGGGAGCGTGGTAGAGTGGGCAAGGGAATGGTGGTTTTCAGAGGGGGTAGGAAGTGGTAAGCAGGAATGGTCATGAGGGTTTCGAAATCATGAGAGTGTGACACATAAGGAATGGGGCCTAGCAGGAGAAACATATTTTCTGACCCCCCCCCCCACCTCCCAGGCAGTAAAGGCAGGATGGAGAGGGGGGCCGAAGGTGGATGAGGGCCATCAATTGTGAGCGAGAATAAATCTCGGTGCCACTGAATGAGATGTATTTTAACCTTATATGAAAAACCAAATTTGTCTACATGCACTTTCTAATATTTTCCCTACTGACTTAGGATAAGGAGAAGTATAAAACATATGAAAACACTTTATTCCATTGCGCACATTTTGCCTTTTCCCATATCCTTAAAACTTAGGATAAAAAGGACATAATCATATATTTGTAAAATCATCTAATTTACCTATCCATGACTAAACTAACATTTTTTATTCTTCAAAAGGGTGCACTTAGACTTGCAAATCCACTTTATTTTCTTTTATACGTAATGAAAAATATCTAACCTATCTCTTATTTCTCCTATTGATTCAGATTAAACAATTGAATCAATTTCATTTTCTACCTAACCACTAATTTACCCAAATTAAACTGTTGGGTAAGTCTTTATTCTCTAACCTAATTTACAGAAATTTAAACAAGTTTAACCATGATTACACTATATGATTAAACTAAAGCTAGTTATGGTGGCATTTGAACAAACTACACACAACCTTTATTTAACAATGATGAAGAAAACTAACTATCGGCAGTGGCATTTAGACTTGCAACACTTTTAGTATTATTCCTTTTTTTATTTTTCTTTCGTTTGGTGGGGTTCAATCTTTTCTTTATTTTTCAATATATATATATATATACTTTTTTTCTTATTTATACCCCTTTCATTTTTATTTTATTTTTTGTATTGGAAATCATGTAGATTGACAAGTATTTACAAAATAAGATTCCTGAGATACAATACTCAAATACCTTGAGATCCTATAAATTATAGGACCCTAACAGGTTTATTTATTCACTAACCTAGCCAACCTTATTTAACTCAGTTTAACCATGATTAAACAGTATGATCAAACTTGGGAAATCTATTTCTATGTGGAATTTAAACAAGTTGCACACTATATTGAAAATTTTCTAAGGTAACTCTGATGCATTTTGATTTTTTAGTGGCATTTAGACTTTCTCACTTGTATGCATATTTTTATTTTTTGGGGTTTTTTCATTCTTTTTTTTCCTTTTTATTCTATTTTTCTTTTCTCATATACATTTTTTTTATCCTCTTTTTCATCATCATTTATTTTTGTGTAAATCATTTGCAGAATACAATATTATTTACAATTTCTATCAACTAAAAGATAATATCCAATCATCATTTAATCCTTTGAATTATAGGACCCTAATACCCTATACATGATACCTCAATAAAGTCAACTCCCATTGTAGAACAAGCTTCGGTTTCTGTTCAAAATCCACCTTTTCCTAAAAGGCTAAAAATTGACAAAGGAGTAGAAAAAAAAATTGTGTTTCCTGAATATGACATGTTAGATGAACTGAAGAATGATTTCATCAAAATTCCTTTATTACAATCTATAAGGGGAATATCAATATTTTCAAAAACAATTAGGGTGTTAAACATTAAAAAACCAGGAAGAAAAAGAAATAAGTTGAAAAAATCTAGCTAGTTGGAAAAATTGCAGATATTATGATGGGAAAACCAACAGTTCAGAAATATCTAGATCTAGGTAGTCCCATTGTAAAAACACACATTAATGGTATTGATATTCCAAACACATTGATTAATTTAGGAGAAACTATCAATATCATGAGTAAACAAACTATGGATCAACTAAAACTTTCCGATCTTCATTACACACCAACTTACTATAGTTAGAAAATAGATTTGTTATCAAACCAGATGGTTTGTTAGAGGATGTATCCATCTCCTTAGATTCTTGGGAATATCTTGTTGATTTTATGATTTTAACTCCCAAGAATAATTTAGGAGGACACCCATTGATTCTAGGCAGACCACGGTTAGCTACAACTGATGTTTTTATAAGTTGTAGATCTAGTGATATGTTTATCTATGATGGAAGATCTACTAAGAAATTCACATTATACCCTCCTCCAAAAACAACAATTGGAGTAGAAAGTTAAGTTTGGATAGATGATGATAAAAAATACTTTGATATACAACCAATATTTGCTACTTCACAAATAGATGAAGAAGATCAAATTTTAAATTTAATGAATAATAATGATTCTTCCTCGTATTGTGAACAAGACAAAAACTTTCAAGAACAATGCAATGTTGAATATTTATCATCTCATCAAATGGATTTACATTATATGGAAAAAATTGGCAATTCTTTAATAGAAATATTTCCAGGAAAAAATTTGAATATTAATGATAATCTAGAAGAATCCCAAAAGAAAGAATTGATAAAGATGTTAAAAGAACATTACTTTGGCTATGTATGAGAATACATTGATATGAAAGGAATTGATCATAATACTTCTATGCGTCATATCTATATTGAAGAAAATGTCAAACTAGTTTGACCGCCCCAAAGGAGGATGAATCCAAATCTAAGGGAAATTGTTAAAGAGGAGTTACAAAAACTGTTGAATGTGAATTTCATTTACCCAATATCAGATAGTCAGTGGGTCTCACCATTAGTGATTGTTCCAAAGAAAAATATAAAATGGAGAGTATGCATCGATTATAGGGAATTGACTAAATCTACCTTAAAAGATCATTTTTCAATTCCCTTTATAGATCAAGTCCTTGATACATTGGCAGGGAAAAATTATTTTTCATTCTTGGATGGTTTTAGTGGATATAACTAGATCCAAGTAGCTCTAGAATATCAAGAAAAAACAAATTTCACCTGTCCATGGGGAGCTTATGCTTATTGGGTACTTCCTTTTGGATTATGTAATGCACCTGCAACATTCCAAAGGGTAGTTCTAAGCATTTTTCTCATCGAATTCATGATTGTGTGGAAGTTTACATGGACGATTTTACTATCTATGGTAATTCTTTTGAGGAAGCTCTTGAAAATTTATAAAAAGTTAATATTAGATGCAAAGAAACAAATCTCTCATTAAACCACCAAAAATGTTTTATGATGTTCACCAAGGGAATTGCTTTAGGCCACCACATTTCAGGAGATGGAATTAAAGTGGATGCATCTAAAGTAGAGTTATTTCCAAATTATCAGTTCCTACTTGTCAAATAGACGTTAGAATTTTTCTTGGTTTTACTGGTTATTACATAAGATTCATAAACAAATTCACAAATATAGCCTCTCCACCTTTCAAAATACTTACAAAAGATTGTGAATTCATTTGGAATTTTGATTGCCAAAAAAATTTTGAAACATTGAAAGAAAATATTTATGAACACCCATCTTAAAAGGACCAAATTAGAGTATCCCTTTTCATATTTCAACCGATGCTTCAGATACAACCTTAGGAGTTGTATTGAGACAAAAATATTTGACTCCTTATGCCATTATTACATGTGTAAAAATTTGACTCCTGCAGAGTTGAATTATATTGTAACAGAAAAGGAGTTTTTAGCTATTGTACATGCCATTAATAAGTTTCAACATTATATCACTGGTTATGAAAATTTTGTTCACATAGATCGCTTTGTAATTATATATTTAATGAATAATAAATTACTAATGACAGAGTTACAAGATTATTATTGTTATTACAAGAACTCAATATTACTATTTTGGATAGGCAAGGAAAGGAGAATACAATAGCTGATTTTCTATCTAGAATCCAAAATGATAATAAGGATGTTCTTGTAAAAGATAATTTTCTTGACAAATATATTTTTGTAGTATCTATTAAATCTCCTTGGTTTGCATATATTTCTAACTATTTGGCCACAAGAAAGTTACCTTCGTATTTGTCTCCTTAGGAAAAAATGAAAGCTATTCAAACCAGTGCATCTTATTCATGGATAAATGGAGATTTGTAGAAAACAAGGCCAGATTTAATCATTTGAAGATGTGTGAGAGAGGATGAAGTACCATAATTATTAAAGCTTTGTCATGATGAACCATGTGGAGGACATTTTTCTAATAAAAGGGCTGCCTATAAAATCCTTCTCTTAGGATATTATTGGCCTAATGTTTTTAAATATGCCAAATAATATGTTAAGATATGTGATAGTTTTCAAAGAATGGGAAAACCTATTCCTTTAGATGATATGTCTCTAAAACCTAAGCTACTTATCAAACCTTTTGAAAAATGGTCTCTAGATTTTGTTGGTCCAAACAATTCACCATCAAGACAAAAAAGGTACATTCTTGTCTGTACAGATTATGTCACAAAATGGGTAGAAGTCAAATCACTTCTTTTTGCTACTGAAGATGTTGTAGTTTCATTTCTTTTTGAGGATATTTTCACTCGTTTTGGCGTCCCAAGGGAAATTGGACAGATCAAGGTACTCAATTTATATCAAAGTTGGTGAAAAAAATAATGGAGGAATACAAAATAAAACATCGGAAATCCACTCCATATCATTCGCAAGAAAATGGACAAGTTGAAGCTACTAATAAAGTACTTGAAGAAACTCTTACCTAAATTGCACATATGCATAGAATGGATTGGGCATAGAAACTGCCAGAAGATTTATGGGTATATCATAACACATGGAGAAACACAACAAGGTATACTCATTATGAACTTGTTTATGGGAAGCAAATCATGTTTCCTATTGAGTTCCAAATAAAAACTTTCAAAACAACAATCAAATTGGGTCTTGATCTATCAGAAGCTCAAAAACAAAGAATAGAGCAATTGAATGAACTTGATGAGATACGATAAGATGTTATTCATAGAACCAACATAGTTTGACAACAAAGGTCCAGCTGGCATGATCAGTTTATCAAAGATAGGAAGTTCCAACTTAGTGATTGGGCATTACTTTTTTATTCTAAATTCAAATATTTTCAAGGAAAATTTCAAACTCAATGGCTTGGTCCTTATGAGATTGAAATTGTCTTTGATAATGGAGCAATCAGAATTAAAACCATTGATGAAGAAAACATAATTTTCATTGTAAATGGTCATAGATTACGAATATATCATAAACCATTGACAAAGAAAGATTTCATTAGAAATCTGCAAGATAATCTTGATTTGAAGTTGGTCAAGAAATATTCTTCTTCCTCTCCAACTTAGCTTTCTACTTTCTTTAATAATATATATATATATATATATATATTATATATATATATATATATATATATATATATATATAAACATATTAAAAACTAACATTGTTGGCATGTTTATACATAAAAATCTAAGTTAAAAACCAAGAATTATTGGCAGCCTAGATTTTCTTTAATTTCCCTATTATTGTCCCATTTCTTTTATTCCTCTTTTGTAGAAATAAAATAGTTACAAAATTGTCAATAATCTACAAATCTCATGAAATTTTGTAGTTGAATTGACAGATTACAACCAAAGCAACGTGAATGGAGATTGAAGCCAGAGAAACCTAATCAACCTACCAAAAGAATAAATCAGTAAGGCATAAAGAAAGGTACGTAAATATTATTCAAATATTAAAAGAACATTGAATTATGATATAAACAGATGATTAATAATAAAACTAATAACTATTTCCTTCACCATATTACACAATTATTACCATTTTCATGATATAACATTGGTTTTCATGATTCAATTAATGAATTTTTGATAATTATGTCTTATCAACAAGATATGCATGTCATTAAACCTTACCATCATTTGATTTTATTCCACTTCATTCGTATATCATCCCACTTCTTATGTATCCCATCTCACTTTCTTCGCATCATATCCCACTTCCTTCAGCTCTGTTTCATTTTTCTTTTCCGAAAACATCTCAACTGCTACCCAAATCTCGTCCTTGCTACCAAAACTTCATAATCATGTCAAAAAGGGAAATTAAGGACTAAAACTTCCTCAACATGGGAGTTATTGTGTATTCTAAGATGAATGGGGCCAAGTTTCTTTAAGCCTATCCACAAGTGAAGAAACAACTACAGCAGACATGATGGTTGCATTTCTTTGAGAAGTTCGATGGACATGGCAAGGAGGCCACAAAGTCGTTTTCTTGGGCCTATGATGGGATAGAAGCGGAAATTGGAGATATCAAAGTGGCATTGGCAAAGTCGTTTATGGAGGAAGCTACAAGATTACCAAGAAATGGGGAAAGTTAGTTTAAACACTCGAAAATCAAAGAAAAAGATTAGAGATCTTCCTTAAAAACCATGGTATGGACATCTCCATTTTCAAGAAAGGAATTATGGTAATAGATTTAAAAAGTAAATGGAGAAATTTGTTATTAATCATTCAGAAGTTTATAACCTGTGAGGGTAGGTTTGGGAATATGTTATTCTACTATGATTAGTTGATGATGCATTTTATTGATGGCAATGAAATCAATTTGCCATACTTCCTGCTCTATACTTTAATAAAAATGGTCGCTAACATCCAAGGAAAATACAGTTTATTACAATGCTCTGTATCATCACAAGTTAGTAAAAATTTTGATTGAATCTCATTTGAGGAATAAAGGGGATAGTTGGAAGGACTTTCTGGTTTTAAATCATTTTATAGAAGCCGAGCGAGAAGAACCCAGTTCTAAAATAAGAAGTCGACGGAAATTTACCTCAAACCCTAAGCTTCAAAACAAATATTGACCTGAAATACAACAATATAGGCATACACAAAAGGATTCTGATGATGAAACCCCTCTTGCAAATGTTTTAGAAAATCTTAAAAAGAAGAAATCCACCAATACAGATGAAGGCACATTAAAAGAAGGAACGGATCAAGACAAAATTAGCAGAAAAAGCGTGCTCTCACTACTGAAAAAGCATCAAGAAGAAGTGCATGACTTATGAAATCAACCATTAAATAGTCTCTAGGTTTTGTTGATTTAGAAGAAGAAGAATAAGAAAGAATACCATTACCAATTGCAAGTCCAACAAGAAAGACCCCATAAATCAACCCTATCTAATAGGAAATATATGATTCTATAAAATATCTTGAACAGAAAGCCAAAGGAAAAGATGTTGATTTATATTCAAATCAAGAAGAAATTCTAAATGAAGGTTTCAACCCTCGAGAAGAATCTGGAATTGAAAATACTCTTAAACAAGAAATTTATGAAGCAATCAAGGTACAAAATGACATTCAAATAACTCAAAACAATAATATTCTCCTACATCTTTTCCACTGGTATAGGAAAAACAAGAAGTTAAAGGCTAAAAATAAACTTCTCTGGAGTAAAATCAAGAGTTTGCAGTTTAGGATTTTAATGAAGAAACTAAGGATGGAAAGCTGAATCGAAAAGGCAGAGAATAATAATTTAGATGTTATTACTCAAGCCTTAGAGGTAGCTCAGTGACAAAGAAGATTACAAAATTTTGAAATTTTGTGCATGAGGACATGCAATATCATCTGTGTGGGGGAATGTTGAAGACCAAAATTGTTCCTTTTTAACACCTTCCTTAAACTCCATTCTCTTCCTTTTTTACTATAATAACTCCAACTAAGTGTCAGCTTGCAAGGTTATCGGATAAAAAAAGGTATTTAATCGTAGTTTCATAGCTTATTTATTATTTTATTTAATATTTGCACAATCTACCAAGTTGCATCAATTATGCATCTAATATTCGATTCTGTAACTTACTTGAAGAATCTAGAGGTTTCAAAACATCAGTTGAGGAACAAAGCATATGAACACATCGTTGGAAATAACACAATGATATCCACCTATTCATATGATATGGCAAGGTGATAAGGACGCTCGTATGAGCAGGTCAATGTGGAAGTCAACCCATCAGAAAAGACCAAAGACAAATTAGGTGAGCGAGAAAATCATTGATTGAAGCTAATATTTTGCCTCGTGATTTGATTCTTTGATAGAAAATCATAAAGAATCACTATTTTATTTAAGCAATGTTATTTTAAGATGTTCCGTTGAGAAGGATAAGCTTATAAATCTATAAACAGTTTAATAAAGGAGGTTATATAGTCTTCCTCTCGGAACGATGATACATATGATTGGTTATTATTTTAAAAATTATTTACAATCAATTAATTGAGCTCTTGATTCCACTATGATGTGCGTATAAATGCGTGGTTAATCTTTGTTGATCTCTGCATACCTACACTCACGGGAAGCCGCCGTGGGAGCTGTAAGGTTTCATTTTTATTTCTAGTTAAGCTTTATGTTTCATAGGATTAAGCTATCACAGTGATTATAAATTTTATTTTTAGAAAAGTATTAGTAATAGTTAAGATATAATTTTTTTATAGATTTCGTAATAGGATTTTCCATAGAATTTATTTTATAAATTTAATTTTGTTGTGTGAAGGATGAAGAAAATAATTTAGTGGATTTATTATGCACATGTAAATTTTGATTGATAGATTGAAAGTAGAATCATTTTATTTGGAATTTGCAATTAGTTCAAGGTTTTATTTATGTTAGTGTGAAGAAGATTTAGATTTGATTTTTCTATTTATTTCTGCATTTAAGATTAGCTTTATTTCTTTCAGCGTGATACTTTCTTTTCCTGCAAGAGTGACAATCTTTTTACTTTGAGTGATTATTAGATAAAACATGTGCATGAAAATATCCTAATTCAATTTTAATATTACTCACATAATAAAGAATCCTAGCACAAATGGTGCACATACACTTCATTAGTTTACAAGTCCTGGTTGATATTTTATGAAGTAATTGAAGATCAATTAAATTACCAACAAAAGTCATAACTGATACTTTTACAATAAGACTCTTTGATCATTGAGTTCTTTCCTTGTTTGTTAAACCACTAAGTGCTTACAGTTTGGCTGTCACACAACTAAGTGCTTTCTTTTTCTATTACACCACTTAATTCCTGTCGAAAATGAAACACACTAATGAGTGCTTCCTTTGTCTATTAAACCACTTAGTGCTTACAATTTTGTTGTTACACCACTAAGTGCTTTATTTGTCTGTTAAACTACTTAGTGTCTGTGAAACAATTAAACACACCATTGAGTGCTTTCTTTGTGTGTTAAACCACACAGTGCTCACAGTTTGGGTATTACACCAGTAAGTGATTTGTTTATTTGTTAGACCACTTAGTGCTTGCAGTTTATCTATTACAATACTAAGAAATTGATTTATCTGTTAAACCACTTAGTGTCTGCCAAACAACTAAATACACCATTGGATGCTTAATTTTTCTATTAAAGCACTCAGTTCTTATGGTTTGGATGCTACACCACTAAGTGCTTGCTTTGTCTATTAAACCACTTAGTGTAGTCCCTTGAGTTATTCCATTTCCCTACAGGGATTTAGTGCTACTAGTTAGGAATGCTCAATGTTAGAAGTTTTAAAGATCCTCAACCTATAGAAAGGTTCACCAATAATACTAATGAAATCATGCACTTAGGCATTTCTCAGCTAGAGCATAACAAGTATTAACATATAGCAAAAAAAATGACTCTTTTCCATAGAACTATTCATCTCTCGAAGAAGAAAAAACATCACAATTAAATTGAAGAATGAAATAATGGATTTCAAACCAACCAAAAAGGTATGGTCAAATATGCATGCTCTCAAAATACCACATGGCCTTACCTAAGAGGCTCACATAACCATATTTTCCCTTAATTTTCCAAAATGGCTATGGTAAAAATCTAAACCAAAAGATCTAGCCTCTTTATCTACCCCTCTCACGTGGGATCATAACTCTCAATTCTCTTGTCTTGTCCATTTGTATTCAGTTATGATTTTATTATTATTATTCAAACCATTACATAGCTAGGCCCTCTAACCCTTAATCATGTACAAATATACATTATTAAACTAGGGATCAAAACCTAGGAGATCCTTTAGGAAACAATATCTCGAGGTTATGGTCCAAAATGTGTGGCATGATCTCAACACATGGTCTCTACATCCTCCCAATTAACAAATCATAAAATATATGTGTCCCATTAGCCCTTAACCTAGTCCATTAAGCCATGTCTAAGCTATCAGATCCTATTGGTCCAATATACATAATGGTTCAACTAAAATGGCTTCCATGTCTAAGACTTGTAATTTATTCCAATTAAATTGTAAGATTCATAAACAATATAATTTCCTAATACAAATACATGAGAAAAATTATGAGTTTTATGCAAGTGGGATGGTAGTGTAAGATGACAGGAAACTAGTCTAATTATTTCTTGAATTTAAATGACTCTATAAATCAATGTGACAACTTTTTCCAATTTCCAAAATGAATGATACTCTTATTAGGCTTGATATAAATAAAAACATGATCTCCTACTCATAACTTTGGTCTGTCTTATGTGCATCAACATAATTCTTCTATCAAACTTATAACTCCATTAACTATTATCTAATGTAAATCACCTACTCCTATATTTATTGAACGAATTATGGCTCTACTTTCACTCGGTCTTCGAACCTAACCCAACTCAATGATGCTTTACATGGCCTTCCATATAGAGATTGATGAGGCATCCCAAGTGCATTGAGGAAACTGTTATTGTAATTAAACTCCACCAAAAGTAGGTGCTTTTTCTAATGGGTTTGGTTATCCATAACATATATCATAAGTATGTCTTCCATAACTTGATTCACTCTTTCTTATTTCCATAAGAATTTTTTAGATGAAGAAAGTGAAGTTACAAAATTCAAATTTCGCCTTTGCATATGATTAAATACATGCTACAAATTGTAGCTTTGTTGTTGCTTCCCTCTAGTTATTTTTTGTTGTTGTGAACTTTAGTAGTAAGTACTTAGTTTATTAACCTTTTGACAATTATATACGTTTGTTGGTTATGGTGTTTGTTGATCTCAACAATGCTTTTGAAATAAAAATTATCTTAATGAATATCGACTCTTCATTGCCTTGGATAACAAACCTTCTTGTTAGTTCTTTTTTTTAACATTTTTAAGTCACGCAATACACACTATATAGTATAGAAATGCCTCACATTCAATACTATAAAAAATATTTCTTAGCACAAACTTCTACAGGCATCTCAATGTGAGGATTTTGTATAATTGTGAATTGGGATACTTAGTGCTTCCTACAAAAGCAAATGCATCAATGTGAATTAATGTAACATACAAACCTATGTGTATGAGCAAAGAAAGTGCACCACTCAATCCCAAATATGTAACAAATTATTGTTATAGTGTTATGTTGTTTTGAGTTTTCATGTAAAACATATTCCATAATTTGCATCTTTCTTGATGCAAAGTTTTTGTTTATAGAAGATTTGGTAAAAATATCAAATAAACCTCATTGTTATGAAAGCAAGGGAAGCACACATCAATTGGAGTTATCCCAGGTGGTTGAGAGTGTAATATCCCTAGAACCTGCATCCAATTTTAAAACATTTGGCATTTATTATTTGAACAATATGGAAAATATTACTGGATTAAACTGCTTGATGTAATCCAAAATGATTAGCTTCTATTGGTGGCATCAAGAATCGATTATGGAGTTAATAACTCCACAAGAAACCCAACACTGAAAATTATGCAGAAGAAAATTGGATTAAAACTCACCCATGTAATAAATATCCAGTTAGAAATACTGAGAGGGGGGTGAATTTGTATTTCATGCAATTAGTAATTTTAATTTTCTTTACAAATTTAATAGACAATTGAGTTAAGCATATCCATATAAAATATGTAAACTATGATTAGTAAATGAATCATAAAGGCACATCAATAACACACCATCACATGTAGACACTTGATTTTTAGGTGGAAAACCCGATTGGGAAAGACCATCGTTGTTGTTTTCTTCATCTTTTATTATTATTAAAAAAAAAAAATTACATCTTGCACTGGTGCATGATTTTAACAATGCACAAGATCCTAACTACTAGAGGTTGCTACCTCCAATAAATTCTCCATTTACTACTAGAAGGAATCTACCACTCCCTATGACTTCTTATGATCCACATTTCTAAATCTTTCACACTCGGACAACATGTAATAATTAGATTTTGTAGGACACGTTTCGTCAAAATGTTTAAGACTGGACCCACATAAAACACTATGCTCATTATATACAAAAACCAATCCAATCAAGGCCCAAAACAACCAGCAATTCAACCACTATCAACCAATATCAAAACCACAATATCTTTGCCAAAAATGCATTAATGATAAGAAACAACTAACTCAAAGAAACATCATCATAGACATCTATAGGCATGAGTGCTACAAAAGGTGTCAATTAACCAAGGACTCTATCATAATAATCCTCTAGAACTAAAATATGTTCACTGCAATAAATAATGACAACCTCTAAACAAATGTGCATTTGTTGCCTTGCTTCATTGATGACTCTCAAACCTTTGCAACAAGCACATTAGTTTGCAAATTCCACAACATCTTTGTCAAGCCTTTCACACTGCAATAGCACTAAATCATCATAGAAACAATCCCCACACACTAGCATAAACCATACATAACTATGCTCAATCTCCAATAGGATCAATATGTCTACATGCATTATCTCTACAAGATAGAAACTCATCAAATGACAAGAAACAACATGATTACATCAAATTCATAGGAAATTAGCTAAACTATGTCTTATAAACCTTTGTCCTTAGTGTGAACAAGGCATTGATCTTTTCACACACTAATATCTTAAAGAAATATTTTGTCATATAAACCTTTTTCCTCATTTTGGTGAGCAAGGTATTGATCTTTGCACTGCATATTCACCAATAGATCTCAACCCTTGCAACAAGTATATTAACATGCAAACTTTTCCATATGTCTATCAATACAAGCTATTCTCTAATAGCTAAAATATGTCTTATAAACCTTTGTCCTTAGTGTGAACAAGGCATTGATCTTTTCACGCACTAATATCTTAAAGAAATATTTTGTCATATAAACCTTTGTCCTCATTTTGGTAAGCAAGGTATTGATCTTTGCACTGCATATTCACCTATAGATCTCAACCCTTGCAACAAGTATATTAACATGCAAACTTTTCCATATGTCTATACAAGCCATTCTCTAATACAAAAATAATAGATCAAGTCATCAAACATACAAGGTCAACAATGTATATATATGAAGATCATTCAACTATTAATGTATGCAAAATCCCCATGACAGTCTCTGCAAAACAATATAAGGCACCAACCTCTGCCATAAACCTCTATCAACCATGCATATTGATCTCAACCTAACACTACAACTCCTATTAAATATATCTAAGCATGGAAACTATATGGTGCACATAAAGTATACTTCATCAAACAAGATCTATCTCTACAACAAAATAAGTCATGTGACATGGTGTAGAACCAAATGATCTCAACCTTCGAACCTATGTCAATAATATAGTTGTGTCTCTACTAGTCTTTTAATAGCATATAAAAGAAGAATATATGTACCAACTCATGAACTATGCACATGATATTTTTATCTCTGTGTGTACAAACTAAATCAATATACCATCATGTATTCAACCATATCACTGTTGGTAACAAGAGTTTCGGAGATTCACCCCCTTGCGCTAGAATAGATATGAAAAACAATCATAGTAAGTCACATATATAGTCATCTGATTTAAAGGGCTTGAATTCTACTAAGATGTGCTCTTTGAATAAAATCAGGTGATCTAGAAGTTATGAAAATCACTCATGCCATACACTTGTATATTCTCACCATATCCTCCTTTGAACCTATGCCAAAATAGATAAATAAAATAGAAGGAAGACAATTATGATTTAATCTAGATCGATCCTTTAGAAGCTAGACTCCACTTTTGTTCTCCCACTATTTAATTTCCTTGTGAATTTATAGGCTCTTCGATCTCTAGTTACCTTGGGAAAAACCACAAACTTGTAGATGGTAATGTTGACAATATCAAATAGACATTGAACATCATCGCTCACATGAATTCCTTGAGAAATTTGATGGTTTTCCCATGGTTTTTTAATTTCTTCGCCTACAAGCATCATTGCGAGGATAACAAAGCCTCCCAGAGAATATATTCACATGGAAAAAACTAGCACCCCACGAAGATACTTAATCATCACTCTCTGCAAGTTGGCTTCCCAATGAATATGTGTTGAATTGAGGAAAAACATAGGTGCTCTACCCATAACTCTGCAAAACTGCTACATTATCTTGTCAGGAACCTCTAGCACCTAACCAACCTCCTACAACTCTTCTACAAACATTAGAGCATCATCATAAGACATCAGCCAGGGACCTTTGCATCTTCCTACAACTCCTCATCAGGAGACCATCTCATGCTTATTGACTTGTTGACATCAATGCCAATCATGATGCCAACATATCCATTCCACAAGTCTCCATGAGGGTATTATGAGTGCTTTGCAAATATCGTTGCAATAAACTAGGTGAATGATTTGCAAAGCCAACATAATTGAACTGACGAATTTGACAGTGAAAGTTTTGTCTGGAATATATGGAATATGGTGAAATCATGGTATTCAAAAGAGCAAGTGAGGTGATGGAAGCAGAGAATAAGGAATATATGAAAGAAAATTAAATAATAATAATGTTTCTTGAGTAAAACCAAAAATCAATGGCATGCATTGTAAATCTAACCAGCAAACCATCAAACAAACATACTAACTTGGAAATTTAAGATAGTATATTATCTAGAAAAAGAATCAAGTTGAATAATATAGAACAATCTATCATCTAATTATATTAATTTATTTAAATTATTAACTGCATTGGAATGTAAAGCACAAAAGTAAAATAAAAAAAATAAACATTAATTATCAAAATGCATAAATATTACAATGTTCTTGAATCTAGTTCACAGAGCATGTATATAGGAATCATAACAGCCCTAAGTCTCCAACTCTTCTCCAAAGCTTAGCCAAAAATCCTTAAAACTTAACCGTCTGCTAATGATTATTTACATTTTGTTATACTTGTAAAAATTCATTTTCTATTTAATTTTCCATAATTTCCTTAAATAAAATATTAATATTAATTACATTAATATTTTCTTTCTCCCTAAATAAAAAAGTAATCTGTTTTATTTATTATTTTTATCCCAATCTCAACCAAACTATTATTATTAATAAAACACTCATATATTATTTCTTGCCTCATAAACAAAATATAGTTTTAATATAAAATACATAATAATAAATGAAATGATGAGAAACATATATTCACCCCTGATTAGTCTCTTCCCGTAATAAAATTACGTACCTTTATATAAAATGGGTTTTCGTTTTTACCCTGCGTAACTTTGGTAAAGTAAATTTCAACTATACAAAACAAAAAATTTAATGCAAGCATAATTACTTTGGTAAAAAATATTTCAGCCATACAAAACAATAAATTTAATGCAAGCATAATTCATTTTCCAGAATTTATATGCGGTGTAAAATTTGAAATTTATTTTTTTCGTTAAAAATGTTGAATTCTTGTCTTTCTACCAAAATCTGCAACAAAATAATTGAACAATTAAATCTTACATGTGAGAAATTGATTCATAATTAACATGAAAAACAAAAAAATAAATTGTTAGTGTGCTGGAATTAATTTAAGTTTCTTTCGGATTTAAAACCAAGGACTAACTACATTCAACACTATTTCCTTTTACAAACAATTCTATTTCCTTTACAAACAATTCTTTATTATTTGTATGATGTCCATTCAGCGATCAACGATAAAAAGTTTAAGTTACAGTTTAAAATTTAATTATAAATTTCATATTTTTAATTATATTTTAATAGAAACTTTAGTTAAAGTTTAAATAATAATAATAATTTTTTTAAAACAAAATCAATACCTTTCGGTCCGTTAGAGAGAGAGAAAACCATGGGTCAGTTAGGCGAGAAGCAATTTTTAGCGATTAGAAGGTTTATGTTGGACGGTTTTTGCATGTGTTTGAGTCCAACATTGTTTGGGTTTTAGTTTAATACAACTTCTCTCTCCCAATCCTTCCTTTCAGTGTATGACGAGGTATGAGAGGAGCCATGTAGGTTTGATCTATTTTATTCTTTTATTTTTAATTTATTAGGTTTATTTTTATTTTTTTATTATTTTTTATATTTTAATTAATTTATATTTAGTTGAATTATGTTTTATTTATATTTTAATGTTAATTTTTTTATTTTATAATTATTTTAATAATTAAACTTTGTATTTTATATTTTAAATACATTTTAGATCAATTAAGGATTGAGAGATTAATTTTTTTTTCATTTTAAAAGATATTTGTATTTCATTAAATTTGATTCAGAATTAAGATGGATCTAGACTGGTTTAGTTTCCCCTTTTAAATAGACTATATTCCACATGAATACCGTGGGTTCTTATACCATGAGTCAATATCATGTGTTGATACCATGAAGTTATTTTGATGCAGGAGCATCTAGACTTGGGCCAGCAATGTGACGGAGTGGTCACATGTTGTGGCTAAACACAAGACTTGAGGAAGACTTAGTTGTTAAATTTGTGTTAATTTCAATAAGGGCAAGTAGTTAAAAGTGGTCTAGTTTAGTTAAATGAAGATAAAGATTGAGTTATAACTGTATAACTAATTCTTTTATGTGCGGAAAGAAGTAGTTAGCTATAACTTATGTATAACTTCTTTCTGAAAAAAAAAGGGGGGAGAGGCAGCAGGGGAGAGATCGATGGAGTGAGGGGAGCTCTGACAGATAGAGAAGGCCAGGGCAGAGCATGCCCATCCTTGTAGGATCAGGCCGTTGAGTAAATGATGAAGGAATATATGAAGTGTTGCTTAGGAATTAGCGGGCAGTCGCTGTAATTCGAAATGCCTTAAGTTGTAACCGAATGGTAAATAATGAAAAACGTGCTTTTGTGAATTTATATGGAAATGAGTCTTGGGGAATTTATGCCTCTGTGTTTTTTCATTTTTTGTTGAATTGATTGTCGTTCTGTCAAGTCGGTCGATGCTAGGTATTTCTTATCTGAATTGTTTGCCAGCGTTTTTTTGTATTATTCTTTCTGGAGCCATGATTAATGGGCAGAGGAGCCGCATAAAGTTAGGTGAGGCACTAAACTAGTAGTAGCAGCCCGAGCCAGGAAGGAGGCTATGACTATGACGGAGGTCAGTTTCCTCCCAATCAGCTCATATCTTAGGTTTTTTGGTTAAAATTCAAGAGTGCCCGATTGAATCCTCTGTGTTTCAATCTATCACACTTTCCTCTGCGTGCTTTCGTTTCCAATCTGGGAAAGAGCCAGGAACTTTGCGAAGGCTTTCGTAGGATCCGTCGCCCACGGGAATCGAAATGTGTTCAACAAAAGAATGTCGTCGCTAAGTTCTAGGAGAAGAACCTCAGGCGTAGCAGCAAGCTGAGGAGTTGAATGAAAGAACAGAGGAGTGGAAAGGATGAGGCAGAGCCGTGGGAGGACGTATCGTCAAGTGAAGACGAAGAAATTGAATCGATCATGGAAACTACGGATTTGAATAATCATGGGTCGGATATGTAGGAGACTCGATCCCGTGTCTAATAGGCAGTAAATGTTTGAACTCTAGCCAATTGATCTGTGAGTATTCTGTTGGATTTGTGGTTTCATCGCCAAAGCAGTTGGGAAGTGCAGTATTAACATAGAACAAGAAACGAGTGCGGAGAGATGTCCTTCATAGTGGTTGGATCAGTGGGAAGTGTTGCACGATCATGCTGAGAAGACTGTGAGAAGGCTTAGATAGGCCTGAAGAATGATTTTATTGGGGAAATGAGATTTTGGTTCACCCCGGAATCTCGTCGCCATCAAAGTGGTATCAGAGCGGGAAAATATTTCCTGTGGAAAGGAGTTTTTGTGTGCTGAGAAAGAAGAGTGTGAGCAGCCACAGTGACAGAGTTGGTAATCCGAGAGACTGGTAGGATAAAAAGACTAGACAAGCGTGTTTTGTGAGCGAGGGTTCAAAGGTTACACAGGGAGAATGAAAGAGGACGACTAAAGTGTTCTCAAGGGAGAGTGAGAGCTTGCAGAAGCCTAGGAGGAGCAAATATGGTGCTCAAGAGGAGGTTCCAGATGGAGAACCATGCTTACCAAAACACTGAGCGTGGAGAGCTTAGTGAGGTAAGATTGCAGTGAGGAGGACTTGTTGTTGCAAAGGCTTGCTGCAGTAGAGAGAGGAGCTCAAGAAGAGAGGATGAAGACAAAGATGATGGAAGATCATTGCAGAGGTTCTAAAGAAAGCCACTATGGAGGAAAGAATGCCAAGACAAATGGCATGAAGAGGATGAGTCAAGAGGAGCTTGACAAGCAACTTGCTGACATAAAAGTACAATTGGAGATATTGATAGAGCTGCTACAAGAACTAGAAGACCAGAAAAGAGGATGGACCTTTCCATTAAAAGGAAAGAAGGTGATTTGGCACTCATTACAGATGAGATGGAAGCAAAAGGAGATTGCCTTATGGACAAAGAAACTCAAATTATTTGAGTCAAGGATAAGAATGGAAGATGCCGCAGGCAAATTTGTTCATAGGAAAATGCTTGAAGAAGCAGGAGAAGCAGATGAAGTTATCTGCAAGCCAGAGGAAGGAATATGTCTGGATGATGATGAGGAAGAGGTGATATCATATGAGGGTCTCAAAAGTTCAGAAGAGAACTTGCATCAGCGTACTAAAATGTTGACAGGAAGACTAAAAGGAAATTCAGAGAAATAAGGGACAGAAGATAAAACTGATGGAACCATGGAAACACAACCTTATGGGAAAGACGCAAATAAAATAGTTAATGTTCCACATAAGCTTCCAACATTGCATACACCGTTGTTAGAAGTCTTGGCCATGATGTTACCACTCGCAGGAAGTTCAGGTATGCAAGAAGGCCAGATGAGCATCAGGAAGAGTGTTTTATCAGTAGAAAAGAATTCGTTAATTCAAGATGTAACATCAAAAAAATATTTTGTAGAGGATGTGCAACTTTCCAGGAGTAGCTTGAGAGAGACAGAAGAGGTTCAAGAGGGTTTAAATGACGTGCAAGTATCAGTTCGACAGGCGGGAGAAGACAAATCATCATTTAATTTTCCATTTGTTGGTCAACAGAAACCTGGCGGAAATGCCATCAAAGGTAGGGATCAACCCTATTCTGCTCCCGTGGTTTGGGATGCATATCAAGCTGGTTCTCTTGAAAAATTGGCAGGTGGGAACATGAAATCAATTGAAGGAAGGGTTAATTTGCCAACATGTTGTCTTCACGGTGATAGAGGTAATCTTACAGCATTAAAAAAAACTCGAAATTTGGAAAATTTAACTTTGGGAAACAACAATCACCCTGTCCACTTAGGACATTCTGATTCCACAGAGCTGGTTAATGTATCAATAACAGGGTTGCCCATAGTTGGTAGAGACATTTCTTGGCAGGAAGCATGTGGTCGTAGCTATTGGTCCTCTCCACCCAAGGGCTCATCAACATTGTTTTCAAGCAATTCGGTGTCACCCACACGGAATGTAGTTGACAGTCCTGGAAGAGAAAACTGCATAGAAGATGAGAGATCAAAAATACTAGTGAAAGCAATAGATAAAGGTGGAAAAGGACAATCAATGAATATTGTCAAAGAAGTTCAAGAAGAAGAGACCATGATTTCTAAAAACATAGTAGAAGATCATCATGCTATCAGGATGATAGGCATGGTTGAGTCAACCATGGGAGATGTTGAGTTGATCAACCTGGAAAACGTACCTCAAGGAAGAAGACATGAAGCAGAAATTTACCTAGCAAAAGGTGGAAAAAAGGAAGAAGTGCTGACAATGACAAGAAGTCAACAGCCGGATCAAGGAGAAGAAGAAAGAAGCTCTCATCAAGAAGCTAATGTATGGGATAAGGAGCTAGAGTTACTAGAGAAATGGCTAAAAGCACCAGTAACTGATGAAGGCTACAAGATATGTTCCACATTTCTTCCTCAGCCCTTGCCACAATCGACTGGGAGAGGAATTTGTAGAGACAAAGAGATGGTTGGTAGAGGTTGCATGCCACCCCCTTTCACTAGACACCTTCAACGCCTAGGCATGGGGCCTGAGATATATGGTCCAGCCATGGGACCTACTGCAGGTCATCATCCCTTAGATCTGTTACCACTGCCAGAAATGTTGGAACATAAGCTTACAACACAAAGTATGGAGATGCAAAGGCCTACAATGGGAAATCAAAGGTTAGCTGCAACACATGGAGCTTTGAGACAAGATCTTGTTATGTCTCAACGTGAACTGGAGTGATTTCATTCACATATTGCAGCTATGCGAAATGATAAGGATCAACAAATTAGAATTTTTTTGGACAAAATTTCAAATATGGAGGTTGATCTCCAGGCTAGTGAATCCATCAAGGCAGAGTTGCAACCAGCTCGCTCTGATGCGTAGAGTCTTCAATCAGATAGACAATATTTAAATGAACAAGTGCAACAGCTAAATCAATAATTGCAGCGAGCCCATGCAGAAGTTCAGTAGATTCCTGCTATGCATACAGAAGTAGAGAGCTTGAGGCAGGAGCTTCAATGTGGAAGGGCTACATTTGAGTATGAAAAGACTGCAAGCAGTAAGCAAGCAGTAAAGGAAGAATAAGCAGAGGAAGAAGTTCACCACTGTGAACCAGGACAAGGAAGCATTATTAGAATAGATGATACAGAGGAAAAACTTGAAAACTCTTTGGAGTTAAATCAACACACTGAAGTGTTGATGAAAGAAGAAAGTCCAGAACAACAAATTGGAATACTGTTGAAGGAGACACACAGTCTAAATGTGTGAAACAGAGGAAGATGCAGCTGGACAGTAGCAACCAACTAAAGTAGGAAGGGAGAATTAATGAAGAAGACCAGCAAGAAGATCGACTGGAAACAGAGATTGAGAACATAAATAAACTGATGTTGAAGCAAACCAGAAGGCAAAGGCTGGCAGCATCAAAAAAAGTGATCAGTCAAGTAAAAAAAAAAAAATCAGCAGGGTAAGAGAATTTGTCCAAATGATCCTGATGACACAAAAACACTTGAAGAGACTGAAACAACAGTAAAAAAAAATAGATTTATTGAGGCCATCTCAGTGAATTATCTTGTGAATCATTCTGTTGTTGATTCCATTGATTTTCATTGAATAAATGTAGAGCGACAACATGGAATAGTAGTAGAAAATGTAACATTGGAATTTATAAAGAAAGTGATGGAAGACTTTAAGAATCTGGAAAACATATGCAGAAGGTGTGCATTTCAAATATTACTGCAAGTAAAGGATTTGCTGGAGGTGATGCCATCACTAGTTGACATCGATATTCTGAATGGAAAGCAATTCATTGTTTGTAATGACATCCATGATCAGTATTATGGCCTTTTTAACATCTTTGAGGTTGATATGCTTCCTTCGAAGGACAATCCTGATATTTTTAATGGTGATTTTGTTGATCGTGTTGAGATTGCAACAAGATGATGGAGCTTAGTGAAAAGAGTCGCCTTCACTAAGTGGGCCCGCAGGCTATTTTTGGCGCAAGTCTATTTTTAGACTATGTCTATTTTTAGACATAAGGATCATGTCTATGGATTGCAGGTTACTGTTTATGGATGATTGATCAAGTTGGGAAAAATAGATGGACTTCTATTTTTGATGAAAGTGTGAGTGATCAAGTCTATTTTAGACTGGCTGTCAAAAATAGAAAAGTCAAATATTATTATCTCACAATAATATTTGGACTATAAACTTAATCTTATTCTCTTGGAGCATTTCAGTTTGAGCTACAGAGGTGGCACATGCAGCTGTCAGAAGGAAATACGCTTTTCTTATGAGTCAGTTGAGTTGTTGCATGCATGACTTCAGTTAGAACTCAATCAGTTGAGTTTGGTGGATTTGATTGTGGAGTTGATGGAGTTGTGTTCAGTTTAGCTTTGTTAAACTGGTTGTATTTAGTCTAACTGGCAAATAGACTAGAGATGAGTTGGGTGAATTAGTTATTAATTAATTCACAAGTTATTAACTCATAATACAACTAATGAATACATCAGTTAACTCAGTTGCATGTCAGTGCATGTTCAGTTCAACAGGGATAGGTGGTAGAGAATCAGGTTACTATCAGTTGTGACTATAGTTGTGCACCAGATCTTGCACAATCAAGGGATTGAGTATGCCAATGAGTTTGCCCACGTATTTGCCCACATTTTAGCTTATGCTCACGTCCACAAAGCGTGAGTGACTATTTTGCAGTTGAAAAACGAGTTTGGTGAGCCATTCTCATCAGTTCTTAAGCAGGTATTGAGCAGTGGAGGCAGGCAAGCAGTGGAAGAGATTTGGAGATCAAATCTGAGCTGTATTGTGTGTAACAGAGGTGGAGATACTTGTGAGAAGTATTATGCTGTGTAATGTTACATGACTCAATCATTAATATACAGATAGTTGGGGTTTTTAGCGAGATGCTTTCCCCGGGATACATACTGTGTTAATGTGTGAATGCCCTTGATGTTTTATTGTTATTGATGCTGCTATATTGATGATCAACGTAGAGGAGCTTATGTATTGTGTATGTTTTCCGCAATAGTACATGATCAGGATAATCTCCATTGAATATGTGTTAAATTATTCAAAATTTCTACATGGTATCAGAGCTGTTGATCATCAGATCTACTATTCAGGAAGTGTTTACATTCTATTTCTCTAGGCAGAGCCTGTAATCGGGCCAGGTAGCCTCTGGATTCATCCTTCCTTTGGAAGGTGAAATATCTGGTAAAAGCCCATACAGTTAATCTCTGTACGATAAATATTGTGTTCTCACGAATCTTAGATCCGAGGCGGTTGAGTTGGTTGCTGGTGGAATTCGAATTTGCAACAGTGTTTTCTTGGTGACAACGCATCAATGTCTTTCAACGGATTGCGATTGGAGTATGCTCTTGAGGGCAGCTCAAACTATATTGCATGGAAGGACAGGATGGAGGCAGTATTGGATGATAACGGGCTGAAGGAGTTCATAGATACGGATATCCCAAAGCCTACTGATGCTACTCAAGCTGATGCTTGGCAAAAGAAGATCGCAAAATGTCGAAGGATTCTGTTGGAGGGCGTGAAGGATCACATTGTGTCCAGCCTCCATGGAAAGGCTACTCCATATTTGATGTGGAAATCATTAACAGAATTATTCCAAAGCAAGAGCGATCAGAGGAAGCTGGCGCTCAAAGATAAACTCAGGAACATCAAATGCGAGAAGGGTGACAGTATTCCCAAGTATCTCACGAAGTTCACTCAGTGTCGAGATGAGCTGGGAAGTGTGGGGGTTACTGTCGATGATGAGGACTTGGTGAGCTTGGCTCTCCTTGGTCTTCCGAAGAGTTGGCATTCCTATCAGGACTCTGTCAATGGTCGGGAGAAGTTGCCAGGATGGGAAAGACTATGGTCAGATCTTGTGCAGGAGGAGATCAGGCGGAGTACCAGGGACGGATCTTCATCAAAGGGAGCTGATGAAGAGAATTGTGCTTTGGCTGCCCAAGCAAAGAAAGGGAAGAGCAAGAAAGCTTCTCAGTCTGGTGCGAAAGGCAAGAAGCAGGATATGTCCAAGGTGAAGTGTTTTCACTGTCACCAGCACGGACACTGTGCCACAAATTGTCCGCAGAATAAGAAGAACAAGCAAGCTGCTGGATCTACAGGGGGAGAGGCCTTAGCTTCTCAGTTTGAGATTGATTTTTCATTGATCGCATGCTTGGTTTCAAGTGTGATGGGATCAGTGTGGTTCTTGGACAGTGGTGCGTCTTTTCACATGACGGGAGATAGAGATTTGTTCTCTGATCTCGAGGACAAAGATCTTGGAGTGCACATCGAGATGGGCGATGATGGTAGATACAGTGCGACCGGTATCGGTACCATTTCCTTTGAGAGGGAGTCTGTAAACCCTTTGTATTGAAGGAAGTCATGCATGTTCCAGGATTGAAGAAGAATCTCATCTCAGTGGCGATGTTAGAAGACAAGGGTATGATGTTGTTTTCAGCGAGGAAAAGGCCTTCCTGCGCAGCAAGACAACTGGTGAGACCCGGAAGATAGGGGTTCGAGTGAGGAACCTTTATCAGTTGCATGTAGATGGATGCGCAACTATGGTAGGCAAGGCAGAAGGATTGGTCAGCCGGGATGATGGCAAGTTGTGGCACAGGAGATTTGGTCACCTTCACCATGGAGCCTTGAAGATACTGCAGCAGATCACTACAGGGCTTCCTAAAGGCACACTCGCGTAGTAGATCAGCTGCCAAGGGGTTTACTTTAGTAAGTTTGTGGAAAACCACCTTTCACGAGAAGGTATAGTCGCGCCCGCGATACTTTGAGAGAATTCACACAGACATGTGTGGACCTTTCTCAGTTGCTTCGACAGCAAAACACAGGTATTATGTGATTTTTTGTTGATGATTTCTCTCGTAAGTGCTGGATCTTCTTCATGCAGAAGAAGAGCGAGACATATTCAAAGTTCTGTGAATTCAAAGCACTGGTCGAGAAGGAGTCAGGGAAGAAGGTGAAGGCTCTTAGGAGCGATAATGGGGGTGAATACATCTCGGACGAGTTCAAGGATTTCTGCAAGGCAGAAGGGATTCGTAGAGAGCTCATAGCTCCCCATAACCCACAGCAGAACGGGGTAACTGAGCGGAAGAACAGAACGATTGTGGGTGCTGCACGGGCAATGTTGCATGATCAGGGCCTACCCCTTCACTTGTGGGCGGAAGCATGCAATACAACAGTTTATGTGCAGAACCGTTGTCCTCATAGAATACTTGGCATGAGTACACCTGAGGAGACTTATTCTGGTAAGAAGCCTGATCTTTCTCATTTGAGGATTTTTGGTGCTAACGTTTACATGCATGTAACGAAGGATGCCAGAAAGAAGTTGGAGCCGACTGCAGAGGTTGGGATATTTGTGGGGTACACTGATACGCCCCACAACTATTGTGTGTATTTGCCAGACAGTGGTAAAACTGTTGTGCGACGGGATATTAAATTTCAGGAGGAGAAAGCCATGAAGTGTTCGCTTGAGAGGGAGCTACACTTGCATGCGGATGAGGAGCTATTAGTTCCTAAGGATGAGCTTCAGGACGTGGATCAGCCACAGGACGAGGTTCGTGGAGTGGAAGAGACCACTCATGCAGCGCCAACCATCAGAGGGCGAAAGCGCTTGACAGAAGCTGAGCGACTGGCTCAATATGCAGAGAAAGTTGTAGGACCACCTACAGCCCAACGTAGGCAGAGACAGTCACCTAATCGGTACACTGGATATATGGCTCTTATGAGCAAGTGTGTTGTGACTGAGCCATCCTTTTTCAAGGAAGCTGTGGAGGATCCCGCATGGGTAGACGCCATGGTGGAAGAGTATGATTCTATTGTCAGAAACAGTGCATGGGAGATTGTTCCTAGAACAGAAGGGAAATCAGTGGTGGGTTCGAGATGGATCTACAAAGTTAAGCAGGCAGCTGACAGGAGTGTGGAGAAGTACAAGGCAAGATTTTTTTCCTGAGGCTTTTCACAGATAGAGGGGATCGATTATGAGGAGACCTTTGCACTTGTCGCAAGGTATTCTTCCATACGGATGATTCTTGCTCTCTCAGAGTAGATGGGATGGCACATTCATCAGATGGATGTGAAGACTGCATTCCTCAATGGAGTCATTGAGGAGGAGGTGTACAATGAGCAACCCGAAGGCTTTGAGGTCTTCAGGAGCGAGTTGCATGTGTGCAGGCTCAAGAGAGTGCTATATGGGTTGAAGCAAGCACCACGTTCTTGGTACACATGGATAGATAGCTATTTCACAGGACTTGGATTCTCTAAGATCAAGGCAGATCCTAACCTATACCAGATTGTGGTGGAGGGTACGTAGCTTATCATTGTACTATTTGTAGATGATTTGATTCTAACGGGTGATGAGCTGTTGATACTTTCATGCAAGGATGATCTTGCTAAGGAGTTTGAGATGAAGGACTTGGGCCTCCTTCACTATTTCCTAGGAT